>JAZHYW010060052.1:0-84542 GCA_037355805.1 Ixodes ricinus | reverse complement strand
GTGCTATAGATGTCGCGGTGAACATTCAAAAAGGCAAGACCCAACAGTCGCTCATTCGAAGTGACGCTCTCAGGCATGTTTTCAACTGTCGTAGTGAAGAGAAGGAGCGCTCAGCTTCCGCCGTTGTTACGGGCAGAACCGCTAGGATCTTGAGGAGACGATGGACGTTCTGAAATAGGCTTCCGGACAGAGGGTGACCTTCTTTAGCGCAAACCAGACGGGCAATGGATGCCCACATTTCCCTGTTTTTTGGCGGCTTCGCTCACTTCGAAATTCTCCATCGAGACGTCCGTCTTGATGGTCGTGCGGGCTCACGGATGTGATGAAGTCCGTCTTGCTTTCTGCTTTGCATGTCGAGGTGGTATCCGATGCAATTCTTTATTAGATTGATCTCTTCGTTGCACGGAACATCAGAAAATCCGAAGAAACAAGCCAGTGGCGGATCCAAGGGGGGGGGGCGACGGGGGCCGCCCCCCCCCCCAATCGCAGTTGACCCCCCCCTCCCCCTTCTCGGAGGGCAATTTGACATGGGTGGACCCGCCGGTGCACAAGAAAGAATGGGAGAATAATATCCTTACAAATTTTCCGCCCCCCCCTAACCGGAGTTCTTGGATCCGCCCCCGAGACAAGCCTTTCATAATCTCATTACGCATAGGCGCAAGGGTAGTCAAGTTCATTTCCACGTTCGACGTGTGGTTTGCGTGTTTGTGTGTGGTGTGTCAAGTGTCATTTCTCGAATGAAGGAACGATGAGTTAGGACTGATGACTTCGCGACCCCGAGGATATGCTACTGCTGTCTTTGGACCACGCTGCAAGATAAAGCGGCCCTGTTAAATATAAGACTTTCTCTTTTCCTTCGCATCTGGGGTTCTGTAGCAGGAATGTGTTATAATAGATTTGATTTTTGCTCTAATTTTTCAGCGTCAAGATTATTTTTTTTTTTGCTGCTCTATTTTTTTGTGACAGTATAGCAATTTTTGTGTTTTGTCTGGCCTTTCACGCGTTGGTAATCCAGTGCTACCTCAAAAGCAGGGGAGTTGTGTGCTGTGAGGTAGCTTTTAAAGTTGGCCAGGGCCGCAACTATGACGACAGTAGAACAGGGAGCCACCACGCGCGTATTCCTGTAAAATGGAAGCCCGCTCAGTTTTGAAAAAATGACAATGTTGGGATCTTAAAAAAAGCCTCCGAAAGAAAAAAATGTTTTTTCTTAAACAGTCTGGTTGGGACACGCGTGTCAAAAAGTTACATTTATGTTATTTTTAAATTTTGTTAGAGCAATATGGACGGCGCACGCGATTTAGTCGGTAGTCACCTCCTTTCTACTTGTTTTCTCTTGGCATTTCGGGCGCCTGGAGGAGAGTGGATCGGCTTCGCCCCTTCACGTTGAGGTGGAAAAGCGAATGGTCATTCCGTGACGTCATGGACTTGGCGCACAGAATTTCAAATAAATCTCTCGCTGTCAATCTTGCTCCTAACTTTTTTTTTTTTTTTGCCGCGTAAATTTTATTTTTTGACACGTGTGTTTCCACTAGACTGTTTGAAAATTTTGTATTTCTTTTCAGGGGTTCTTTAAAAGCGCCTACCTGATCATCCGAACCGCCGAGCTCATCCTGCGGCATTGGGGGGGGCGGAATGCCATTGAACTCTTTCCGAAAAAATCCTGGCTACGCCACTGCTCCCGTTGGTCCGTCTTTTGTGTGGTGGGGCAGACATATTTCACCATAGCCTCTTCTATGATTTCACACATACCATTCTCCGGACTCCGGCAAAACGGCAAAACCGATCTCGGCGGTGTCAAGCAAAGTACTCGTGCTGCGAGTCCTTTGCCAATGTTAACCACATGCACCTTTGCGAAGACGCAGTCAGAGCGAACAGACAATATTCAAGCTTTAATTGCGGTCACAAAACACAATACTAAATTTTCTTCTTAGATTTATGGTTAAACCATATTCATATCTTGAAGCTAATTAAACACGAAGCAATTTAAAAATAGATATTACTATAAAAATCGGTTCTGAGTTTCCTAGACGCTTGAAACCGTTCGTTCATTCAAATGTATGTAGTAAATTTTATTTTGGAGATATCATATCGAGTTTGTAATTAATAAAAATAGCTAAGTTTGAGCTTTCTGGTGATGCAAAGGTTCATGGTAATAAAACCCGAGACTCAGGAACACAGTAGGTGACGAACACAACCGAGTTCGGAATACAACATAACGTCAAAATAAGTTTGAGCTTTCTGGTGATGTAAAGGTTCATGGTAATCAAAACCCGAGGCTCAGGAGCACAGAAGGGGACGAACAACAACACAACGTCAGAATTTATTTAATAGATCACACTAAGAAACGTGAGTCCAACGCTTCGTACTTCAATTCTTTTACTTGAGTTACATGCAACCGGAGGTCGAGTGTCTGACCAGAACAAGTGCAGTGAAGTTAAGAGAAGAGCGTGCACACGGAAAGAAAGCAAATATAATAGACTAGAATAGTAGAATAGAATAAAATAGAACAGAATTTAATAGCGTTATTTGTAAGTAACACACAGGTTTAACAACATAGTACAACAACGAGCCTGCTGAAGCCTCAGGGGCTTACGCGTGTAATGGCAGTTTAATAACCCCCCCCCCCCCCCCCCCCCCCCCCCCCTTTTCCCGAGCGTGCTTCGTAATTCACAGCACAAGTTTGGGTATCGCCGCCTGGTGGAATGTTTTCACAACCCAGAGTGAGGATACTTCAACTTCCTCTGCTAGTGCAAGCACGTGCAATTCCAAAAGCGCCCCTGGCTAGCTGCTTCTCACCACGAACACGAAGTGTTACGGAAGTGAAGGGAAAAATTGTCAGATTTCTACTTTGCCACACCAGCACATGGTGTGCAATCTGCCGAGATCTATACTCCAGCCGGATACCCACCTATGGGCGTCACTTCGGTGCAGTGGCGTAGCCAAGGAAAAAACTTTTCAGCCCCCCCCCCCTCCCCACTTCCGCGCACCAAGTCATGGTCGTCCCAGCATACTTGTAGGAACTCATTAAAAGTAATCAGATTACTTGTAATCGATTACTCTTTGGAGCAATTTTTTAATCATTTTAATACATTTATTACAGGGTAAGCAAACGAGTAATTTGATTACCTTGGTATAAAACAGCGCGACAAGACAAGGACAAAGACGAGACAGACGACAACGGTGTCTGTCTCGTCTTTACTTTGTTCCTTGTCTTGTCGCGCTGTTTCAAACCAAGATGCTCATCAACTAACTGGTCCAAACGTACCTTTTAGTAATATGATTACCTTTGGAAGTAGTACTAAAATTACTTGTAACCGTTACTATTTTTACCTTTCTTTTTAATGGCGCCCTTCGTTTCTACGAGTTTCCTAGGAAGGAATCCTCGAATCAAGTCTCCCACAGGAAAATGGTATATCGAAATTGGTGGATTGAGAAGATGAGTACGTCGTAATTCGATGATTCTAATCAAGTAATGGGCGGTACGAAGACCCATTTTAAAACAGGCAGAAAGATCGGTCGGTTCAAAAATCTGAAGTTACCGGAAAAGTGAGGGAGTAACGGCCAATTACTTTTTTCTGACGAAATAAAGTAATCTAATTGAATACTTTTTTCAACGAAGAGCAATTGGAATCCTAATCGATTACTTTGCCGTTTCCACAAGACGTCGGTAAGAATCTCGTGAATTCTTCGTTTCTTTGACCTGTTATTCCGAGGAGAAAAAAAGATTACAGTTGCGGACAGACTAAGAAGTGCGTGGTCTGGCGACTTGCCGTATCATCTAATTATCACTCCGCAGCCATGGGGGTGCGCGGCATTAGCAGATAACAACTACTAAGAACCAATCACGGGGCGAGATGCCTAAATATAATAAGCCACGCCACGAGAGTTTCTTGAATAAAGGAACTTCCGACTTCAATGACTAAAAAGAAAGACAAAAAGAACAACAACAACAACTACAACAGGACTCGTACGAAATGAACAGCCGATGAACACTCTTCCTCTCCATTTTATGAGTTCTATGAACGGTTGTTTTGAAATAAACTGGCGGAAATACGCATGACGGTGATATTCTATAGCTCATATATGCTTTTTATATATGAGCTATATGGAGCGCAGGTGAATTCGTACGCGGGAATATAATAAATCTCTTTTGTAAAGCGACAATCCAATATTTGTTAAACGCGCACACACAAACTCACTTTATTATTAAGGACGGTAAGTGGAACTACAGGTCACATGTACCGGGACGATCTAGTCAAGTGCAATCCAAGTTCCACGAGCGTAAAGGTACGGGAGAAGTAAACGTGCGTGTTTCAGCGATGCCACTCGACAGCCCAGCCCCTATAGACGCCCCACGTGATGGAGCGCGTGCTACCCAGCCTGTTATTTCTGGAACGAGGAAGACGTTCGGGCTGTCAGAAAGAAGTGAAACTAGTCGTACGAGTGTTTAGACAGTGAGAAGTCAGTTTCCCTTAGCATGGGCACCCGTGTCTTCGCAGGGAACTCTGCGCGACTCCTCGCTTAGGAGTCTCTGACGCGCATTACGAAAGCGATTGCACGAACGAACGTCGGCACAACGTTTGTCCACACGGGTACCGTCAGGTATATAGAAGTTAACTCTAAAGAAAAAGGTCCGCCATTTTGCCTCGCATTCCGGCTGCCGCAAGCGGCGGGGCATGGAGGCAGACCCTATACAGACTTTTAGAGTTCCACTAATGGTTACCATCTGGATTCACATTTTTGCAAAGCCGGAGACGACGGACGAAAGGAGCCAAACACAGAACGTCTTCTGTTTGTCCCCTCCTTTTTTTTTGTCCGTCGTCTCAGGTTAAACGACAAAAATGTTGCACAAAACTAGCTCGCCTGCTTCTACTCTATCTTCAGTCAACTAGTTTTACTTTCTTGCTATATTGTGACAATCTTAAGTACCATTACACATTGTCTATTGTGCTATGAACTCGAACCATTGAGTTTAAATTAAAGAATCTCGTTAATTTAAACTCGAGGGCGACCCAGAATTGGTTTGAAAAAGCAAAGTTTGAATTACCGGGGTTTTTTCTCCCATGAGAGGCGCATAGGATGGGACCTGCATGTATGGTTTAGAACTAGACCGAGGATTCGACCATAGTTTACTATTTCACTCTCGCATAAAGACCTCCTCCAACGGCTTAATCCGCTGCGTACTTCCGGTAGAAGGACGGCCCTCCGTTATGGCGCGCAGGTGTACGGCATCGCATCAACGCGAAACTAAAGCAGATAAGCAGCTTCGCGCTATGGTCTATGGTTGTGACGATTACCTGCATTTAGACGCCTGGGAAAACAAGACAGCGACCTACAATTCCACCAGATTCGGAGGGCTTGTCACGCATGCAAGACGCCATCAAAGGGAAGTTAATGCAGTGTGTTGAGTGCATTACTTGTTTATAAGCGTTTTAAATAGCTAAACACTCGATTACAATGTTAAGTTGTTACAGTATATTCTGCTTGAGCGTTCTCCGTACCGCGCTTTGCCATTACCACCAGCTTTCCTTCAGCTGGAAACATTTCTTTCCCCCTATTCTGTCGCGTCGCTGGGAACTGAGTCGGAACTCAAGTTCCCGGCGTATCTGCAATTATGCAATCAGCGTTTCCTCTCCGTGTGCTGCCAATATCTTATGTTTATCTGTTTATCTTATGCCGGTAGAGGCAGTTACACGTTGCACGTTCGCCCGGTGAGACCGAAGCCATACAGAATGTGCATTACTGCTGCAGAGTAAGTTTCCTCAGAGACCTGCAAGACAGTGAGAAAACCTAACTCTTCTGATGCAAGTGTTTTCAAATTGATGAAAAAAAATTAAGATGGTTATTTTGCTAAGTGTTTGTTCAACACCATTGCTCAGGGAAAGAAGAGAAGAAAGGAACGTCTTTTTTTTTTATTTGTGCGCTTTAGCAAGATGGGTGACCCACTGGTATCTGTAGAGAATCAGAATCTGCCGAATTACAGATTCGGCAAAGTTCGGCAAAGATTCGGCGAAAATTCGACAAACGTCTGCGCACGCGCGAGAACGCGACGGGGCCATAGATCGCAAAGGGATGCCTCGCTGTCATGCGGTTACCATTGTGCAGTGTAGCACTACCAGCGGTTAGGGCGAGGGTTGAGTAGGCGACATGGTAACTGTGTGTTTGTCAGCCTCTGTCAGTGTGGTACTCTTCAATATGTTCTGCCTCAAGAACAGAAGGTCGACCAGAAATTAACGCAGAAACGACGCAGTCCACTGCGCAAGTGACAAATGATGCGGTGCATTCTGGGATGACGTGTTTTTCATTCGATCTTTCCGTGATGCAGCGAGTGCGGTTGCAGCATTGGACTGACAAGTACTTTAAAGCGCTCCTCGCCATTACAGCAATCCTGTTTTCGGCTCACGAGTAGTTTGTACCAGAACAAAATAGTATTGCTTTAAGTTAGCGTAATTTCGCAGTTTTCATCTATCCGCCTAAAGACTGAACACAGGACTATCATGCTCGACGTTGCACATCCGGCACTCTCTCCCACATTCCTACAACGCCCGTGTGTGTCCTAGCATCAGAAACCGTCATTTTAAAGGTTAAAAACGAGGACGTTTGCGAATATAGGACGAACACTTACATGCAAAGCTGACGTCAATGACTCAAATCAGAAAACCATGCGTATTTACAATGATATTGTTTTATCTCTTCTGGTGGAGGCTCAGCAACCATTGCATTCGTATTCACGCACAAAACGGTGACTCCCAGAGAAAATAAGAACACAGTGTTAGTGCGCTTTATTTCTACAATGTACACGCTAGCAGGCATGCGCGGATGAGGCTGCACGCCAGAAACTCGCGTATCGCGCGATCCGCTGACTGCGCTTGCTACCACGCATACCCTGTTGTGCGAAAGGTGCTGAGCTTATCGCCTGCAAAGCCCGTTCTCATTTCGCCCTGTCTCGCTTGGCCCTTCTCAAAAAACAACCATTCTCAAAACGACCTCTCTACCCGGACCTGTCGCATTTGGTCACTTGCCCGTTTCGTCCTTCGCATTTCAGCCCTCCATCCCATTTGAGTCCATTCTCGTTTCGCCCTTCTCACTTGGCCCTTCTCAAAACAACCCATTTCTCAAAAGATTTTTTCGCTTTGGCCATCGCCGCATTTGTCCCGCTTCCACGTTTGCGTCTTTCGCATTCCAGCCCTCCCCATTTGGACCGCGTTCTCGTTTCGCCCTTCTCACCTGGCCCGCACCAGAAACCGCCATTCTCAAAGAAGTATCTCGCTCTGACCCGTCGCACTTGACTCTTTCCATACCAAAATCGTTTTTTTTTGTAATATCAATAAATACCCTGGCATGTCTTGTGCCTATGGGTGTGTGTTTGCCACGTTACAGAAGCATACTTTCTCTTGCTAAGGATTTGGCATGATGTGTCGAGATCGTCGTGAAAAGCAACTAGCTGACAATAAAACAGACCAACTACTTATCGCAGCCAGATCATATATTCCGAAATGTCACGTTGCTTGGGGTCTCTTGACTTGGGAAAATGCCACCGCCTTCTGCATAATGCAGTGGTTCTCAAATGGGGGTCTGCGAAGGCATTCTAGGGGTCCCGCGAAGCCCTGTCTTATCAGTCAAGCACGGCGTCATTAGTTGTTCTTTCTTCACGTTGAGAAGAGACGTTCCAATTTTCGGGTGAGCACTCTTGTGTGTATGTCAATGAGAAAAGTCTACTTCCCCGCACTAGCAATTAGTTATATCTCATTCATTACATCAGCTATCATGCATAGCCTATACCTTTCTATTCCCCTCACACCAGAGCGGGATCCTCCATCATCTCCACCTTTCAACAAGGGGTCCGCAAAGCATCAATGGTTGAGAACCATTGCTATTATGTATACTATTTCTGTTCAAGCGAAGTTTTCAAATTAAATGTCCATCGCTTTTTTTTCGTTTGCTTAGAGGAAGGAAGCAGGCGTCAATGTACGATTCTCAGATGCGTACCTCTACAGATAACATATATTCATGGTATGTTGGGAACCTAGCAAGCGTAGGCTCATCAACAAAGCCGCGAAGGCATAACAACGTTAGAAGCATGCTAAACTAGTGCCATTCAGTCGTAGCGCGAACGGGCGAAATGAGAATGGGTCCAGTTGCGAAAAATACAATTTGGATCTTATGAGAAGGTTCAAACAAGGCGGACCAAATCGAAAATGGGACAGAAATGCACGGTCAAAATGCGAATGACGTTTTCAGATAACGGGCCAAAATAGAGAATGGGCCCGGTTGCGAAAAACACTGAATTCAGGATGTTATGAGAAGGTTCAAACGAGAAGGACCAAATGAGAATGGGACGAAATGCGCAAGAGTTCAAATCCCGAATAGGACGTTTTGAGATACACTCCGTTGTCATACGCACTTCTGCAAAAAGCCACTTAGAAAATTACCAGTAAACACACAAAAATGACACCGATACAAGTATCTTGCAGAATATCACCTTATTTAAATAATAACTGTTTCAATATGCATTTAAAAAACATAAAACTTTTTCGGAAAAAGAAACAAAAACAAAAAGCACGAAATATCAACTTTTAGGTCTGGCGACACATATTTTTGCCGAATCTTTGTCGAATCTTTAGAAAAGTACGGCCAAAATTGGACGCCGAATTTTCCAATTCGGCAAAGGTTCGGCCCATCACTAGTAGTATAGTCCAGGCGTGGCCAACTTGACCGGGCCTAAGAGCCACAAACAGAACCACGAATCTTCTTAAAGCCGTGGGGGAAGGGAGAGGGGGGGGGGGTCAAACTTTGTCCAGAGCAATAAACGAAACTCAAACTACTTTCAATCTACCCGAGTCAAAAGCAGTTCAACTGTACATAAGGTAGCAGTAGCACAAGACAACCAAACCGCAACCCTGTCTTTCGATTTAAAACAGCGTTTCATTTCTCTTTTGGGAAGCGCTCGTGTGGCCGGGAGGGAAGGCGGGGGGGGGGGGGGTAGGGGAGGGAGCCGTGAGCCACACATTAACGCAGGAAGAGCCGCATGCGGCTCGCGAGCCACAGCTTGGCCACCCCTGGTATAGTCTATAGCTGACATCGCAAAGCCTGAACAACAAATCGCCCCTTTTCGCCACCGGACCCGTCAACTCCCCCCCCCCCCCCCCCCCCCAAGAAAAAATTAAACGCAATGCATGCACGCGTCATGTTATAAGAGAGGATCTGTCAGTGCTACGGCAGTCCCTGTTTTTGTTTGTCTCAGAGCACATTTTTACATATCCGTAACAAAGTCGCGTCCTTCGAGAGCTGCATTTTCTTTTTTTTTGAGCGCTGCAGCAGTTTTAGGGTCATTCAAGTCATAGGCGTAGACTTTGGGGGGCATCAGGGGCTCCGTGTCCCCCCCCGCGATTGAAGATCCGGGGAGGGGGGGAGGCAGAGCCCCCCCCCCCTTCCTCCCCCGGGCTTGGGCCATGGCTCCTTACCGAGACGCTGTTTACATGCCTGTAACGAGCTTCTAGTAGTGGCATAAAACAAAATAACGCCACGTTGCCTGCTATTGACAAAATACACGGGAAATGGAAGTCCGGCGTGCATTCGGTTGCTTCGTCTCTCAAGCTGTAACAAACAATAATGCGCAACCCCACGCCGGGAAAATGGAAAGTCTACGCCGCTGATTCAAATTCAAAGTTGTCATGTCCTCATCATGACAACAAGCGAGGGACAAAACGTTTCTCAGCTTCGTCGTTTATTCGGTGACCAACTACGAGAAATTGTACTGATACACACGGATTGCACTGGTTAGCGTATTACGAAGGGAAATACGCGCGATGTTTTATATTTATATTAATAATCTTTGCCTGCTCCGATAAAAGAAAAGAGAAAATATTGGAGTCTTGGATCCAAAGAAACGAGGTAAAGCTGGCAGGTTCCAGGAAAGGATTGAAGATTCATTCGGACTACCTGAGAACCTTCAACACCGAGTGGTTGGTCAGTCCTATTGCTGACCCTCGATCGAGATTCACGTTCACCAACTGGGACTGTGTAGTGTTGTGTCCTGTTAAAGATGGACGCGAAGTCGGGGAACATTCTAAGGCATCGATAACGACATCAACACTACCACCACCAACAACAATGTGATCCGAAGCGCAGCAAATGCTGCAGCTCCCTATGCCGCTTCTCCTCAATGCACTGGCGGAAGGGGGAGCATACTCTCCAGGCAGAGGAGCTCGTACCGAATGTTGCTGATTTCTAAAGGCGCGTCCACACCGGCGACGTGGAGCACTCGCGCGATGCAACTTTTTCGTAACGGAAAAAAAAAAAAAGAAGAAAATGAGATGGTTACATTGGCCTGCGCGATGAGCCAGGTTGCTTCTCGAAAACTCTCGCTCCAAACGCCGCTGACCGCTGATAAGCTCAGCCACTCACGCGACAAGATCGCATCGCAAAAGTCGGGTCAGCTACTGCTCGAATCGCGTCGCTTTTTCCCGCGATGGTCGCTTTTGCGATGAAAGTAATCGCGCGAGTGCTGCACATCGCCGGTGTGAACGCGCGCTGAAGCGACGTGTAGACGCCCGCGCGAGTTGCGAGCGCGAGTGTATAACGCTTAAAGAAAAGGCCCGCATGTTTCAGGCGTCAGACGTCATGGTTTTCGCGACATATTGTAGTCACTACTACGTTTAAGCGTATTCTCGCTCTAGAAAGAGAATCGCCTAATCTCTATTTCTTCTCAAAAAATTCATCTAGCCCAATCTCGTTAGCACGTATCAGTTCATCGTATTCACTTACTTGCGTGTAGGATTTTGAACATATGAATAGTTTATTGGCAATCATATCTAGGATATGGTAGATAGATCATGAAACGTTCCTGGGGTGCTTGCTGCCGCGAGAGTTCATCTTGGGACTAGCGAGGGCCGCCATCTTGCACTCATGGGAAACAAAAGAAGCACCCATTCCCTCTTCTCCGACATCTTTCTGACGTCTTTTATTTCTTTGGGGGAGGGGGTAATGTAGCGTTTATGTCGACAAAGAAATTGAAAATACCTTTACATCGAAGGTAGTTGAAAGAAACCTGAATCAGCTCACGCTCTTTAGATGAAATTAAATAGCTAGAATATATAGATATATTTTATTAATATGAAAAGGCTCGTGAGCTTGTCGGAACATGGTCACGAAGCGGCTATTAACGAAGTTAAAGGGAATGACAAATTATATTTATACCTTCAGTATGCTCTGCCCACAACGAACGTTCAACTGCCCACTTTTTTAGAACATTATTTTTCTTTGACTCGAATAACGTCGCTGAAGGATAAATTCGTTTGAATACGGCGTTTGTTTTTAGAGCGCAGCTCTTAGGCGCCCTTTCTGGGTTGAGCGGCGTCGGCGTCTGCATAATCGCGCGTCGCATCATGGGAACGCTTTTCCGCTAGAGTTAGCGGAAATTTCCAACTCTGAGAGAAATTTTGCATTTTCCGCTAAATGGGAGGGAGCAGGAGAGGAGAGGAGAGGGTACGGAGAGGAAGGATGGGCATACCCTACCATCCTCCTCCTCAAAGGTGCGCTCTAATTCGGCATTACAGAGAATTGCTAATATTGCATTTTCATTTTTCTCCTCTCTCTCTCTCTCTCTCTCTCTCTATATATATATATATATAGAACGTTTTCATCAGCACAATGTTAAAGTAGAAAATCTACGCGGTAGTTGCAGTACTGGAATTTCTTATAAACTGAAAAATATTTTAGCGCTAATAAAACCTAAGTCCAAAGGTCTCACAATATTGATTTTAATACCGCTTCACAAACAAATTCGTAAATTACCTAGAAGAATGAATACGAATTCTTTTAAATTAAAAGTGATTAATGCGGAATGACAGCTTGAAGTCCTTCCGACACTAGAA
This sequence comes from Ixodes ricinus, assembly GCA_037355805.1. NCBI lineage: Eukaryota > Metazoa > Arthropoda > Arachnida > Ixodida > Ixodidae > Ixodes > Ixodes ricinus. The sequence continues at coordinate 72,666 of JAZHYW010060052.1, read as the reverse complement.
ACCATTGCGTGGCTGGTATAAAATAGCTATTTCAATTATTTTTCCTTTTTGTCTGCAACAAGCAACGCAGGTCTCGATCTCGCCCCTCCTTCCGCGCTAACAATATGAAGCGATGTTTACATCAGAATAAATACCCATAATAAAAGAAGCCACGTGAAGAGGCAACACAGCGGGTCCCCTAGGCGCTGCGCACACACGCGAAGAAGCGAGATAGGGCGCACAATGTTGGTCCGCAATCCCTTTGTGACGTATGCGGGAGTCCCCGGGAAAGGGAGACGCCCAGAAAGCGTCCTTGCGCGACCGACGGCGCCATCGACCGGTTCTCCTCCGTGCGCGGACTCCGGGGCTCGAGCCAGAGGCGGCCAGGCGGCCCAGTGTCGTGGTCGTACCCGCCGCTCGGGGCTTCCCAACCCTTCCACCCCAGCGGCGGTCCAAAGGGCTCGGACCTGCGACGGAACCGTGACCTTGCCGCGCACGTGCTCGGCCCGTGCTCTCCGGCGGTGGACCTAACAGTCGGGAATCGTCCGCACGTGCGTGCCAGCAGCGGTGAGTATACACGCGTCGGCCACACGGTGCGCAGCGTCGGCACGTGTCGGAGGGTCGATCGATGGGCAGCGATGACGTTCCTCTGCGCCGAGGACAGACCAAGGATGAGAGGGCAGCTTGGCGCCGCCGACGATAGGGGCTCTGCAGGGTCGAATTGACTGCGCTGCGCTGCCACGGGGGGACGAGGCAGCGCTGCGTCTGCGTTTTGGAATTCACATTTAATTTTATTGAGACATTTTTTTGAAAGGTTTTTGCAAGGTCACGCTTTTGTCTCCGCGCTAGCATCCCCGTGACAGCTAGCGTTAAAACGAAAATAACTGACCTTTGAAGGCAAATATTGAGTTAACAGGTAAGAAGATATCACGCGCTCTTTATAAACATGACCACTTAGAGTGCATGCATGACCAAAAATGCCCGTGCAGTTCCTTTTCCGTAAGGTAACCGCGTAGAGCCCCATAATCGCAATCTACGAAGGAAGTTTGGCAAATGAGCGGGCCGATGAATTGTTTAGACCTAAAGCTGAAGTTTGCGACATGGCTGGGACACCGCACCACAACGTCCCATACCGCTCAGGTTCCCATCGCAGACTTCATCGGTAGATTGCAGTGATTCGCTGCTCCGAGTGCCCTGCGGGAGCGTAGGTGCACAGATATTATTTTTAGAGTTACTGTCAGCTTAACAAACGCGGGGCGTGGTAAGTCTCGAGAATTTTATCGTCGCTTCGTAGTAAAAGAGATTGTAGCATTAAGCCTCGATAGTATCCACATAAAACTTTTCACCATAAAAAATATATGTATATTCCGGTGTAGTTTACATTTTGGCAAAGCTCGTGGGAGAGCCAATCGCTGCAACCTATGGCGAATGACGAGGCAGAACATATGTCTAGACCTCAAAGGAAACCAGTGTGCGCGTGGCGCTGCGCATGCCGTGAGGACATGAAACGCCATACTCAGTGTCACACCAAAACATCTTGTATCTAGGGTTAAACATATTTTCAGTTTAAACTATTTCACCGAGCCAGCGATTGACTCTCCCAAGTGCTTTTCGAGAAAGTAGACGCAACAGATTTCTTAAAGTGTTGAGCACTTCATCGGCGTCATATTAAGTTCTCTGTTTTTTTTCTTCCATTTTTTTATGGATAACCAGTGGGCTCATTTGATCCTTCTTTTTCGCGGTGCATAAACCATCCTTTGCCCATTTCCATCCGCACTCGAAGTATCCCCCGTATCGAGCATATCGGCAGTTCCGTCGCGGCCACACGGCACAGCGGACCATGCTGCCGCGTCGCGCTATCAGCACCATCTGACGACGCCCGAAAGGGTGTCCCCACAATGAGGACGATAAAGGCGGGAACTGAACTCTGGAACTGAAGCAACGGCTGCGCCGTCTGTCAGTGTGTGTCAATATTTAGCCTGCAGCCTCAGTTTTGTGTGCCGCCAGTAGTACATCTTTACGGAATTCGTTTGGCCAATATTTGAGGCTCGTACTCCGCTGAATGCGCAGGATACCAGCATCCCCAAACATGGTTTCTCGATTGATATTTAGAATCCTCGTAGATCATCACTACACTATAGAATACAAAGTCGTTTCGCTCTTCCCTTTCCACAGCACCGAACGTCGTTTATACTTTGTTTATAGTTCTGACGAAGGCGACGCTACAAGCTGAAGGTACCAACCAGACAGCGTCAAAAGCGCACCATCATGGTGTTTGTCATGTTTCTGTACGTGTTCCATCATCACCTGAGCCAATCATAAACGAAAAGGGCCCTAGTGACCTGCGTTTCTGACGCTATTTGGTTGGTCCCGTTAGCTCGTATACCCTCGGCTGCGTCTGGACATTGCTTGTGCGGACACCGCTGAGTATTGGCAGCGCCAACAAGCATCACGGGAATATGATAACGTATGTAATATAAGAAGCGAATCAACAACACGTTCATGTTATCCTGCCATTTGTGCGACATCACGGGAAGAATAATTAATCTTTGTAAGTACCTGAGTGGTGCTTTACAGACATCCTTTTGCTGAAGAGTTATCTTTTTAAGTAAAATTACAGACACGTTCACGAATAACTCTCAATCACTACCCGTTTTCACCTCAAGAAAACAGTAAGTTTTGCGCATTGTTCATACGCCGCGCGAAATAGTTCTCGCCAGATTTGGTTGTCGGAGGCACAGGCGATGCTTTTGGCGTTTGAAACGTATACTCCTTGATAAGATAACGTGTATCCACTCCAAAACGCTATTAAATATATCTTAAATCTCCAGCTAAAGGTGAAAATCAGTAATCATCCGCGAGAAGCCGGACTTTTTTTCCTATGGTTCTTGAGGTGAAAACAGGTATAGAATTGTATTCCTTCCTTCCTTCCTTCCTTCATTCATTCATTCATTCATTCATTCATTCATTCATTCATTCATTCATTTATTTTCCGTGCTCATAAACGGCGAGTAGCCTAAGTAATGATGCACATAGTCAAGAGGAGCACACACACAAAATCTGTGGCACTTGCAACAAATAATACCTATCAAGGGGGAACAGGAAAGGGGTAACTGTTAAATATCAGCCATTGAACGCCTAAACGGGGACATTATTAAGGGCATTATTACAATTTAGTCTCATACTCAAGAAGGAGCGAAAAAAGTTAGAAAAAATTACACCATCTTCCCGAGGGGAACCATGAGGTGATGCGGAGCATCGTGTTGAGTTCCGAGGAAAGAGTCAGTTGCGTGCTGACGTCGAGAGATGGTTGCCACCGACTGCTCTAGCGTTGACCTCACGCGAGCCTTCGTCGCGGCTCGCGGCAGAGAAACTTGGAACGCTCGCCGCTCGCCGTTGATTTTTTTCGTTTTTCGAAGTGTCTAAGCGTTACGTCCGACGTAACCCAAGTTACGTCCAAATCTCCGCCTTCCCTAGGTTCACGGGGGAGAGAGAGGAGGGCGGGGGGGGGGGAGGGTAGGTATACGCGTTTCCAGTGCTCCGTCCGGACGTAACGCTAGCCACCGCGTATTTTTTTCACACTTGAAGGAGAGGAGACTAGAGGAGGAGAGTTGCGCGTGCGCGCGCGGTGTGAGGAGAAGCGAACGCACGCGCAGTGCACGCAGCTGGCAGAGAGAGAGCGGGAAGAGTAACACGCAGCTGTTGAAGAGAGGAAGGAGGAGAGGTGTGCGTGCGTAGTGTGACTGCGGACTACTACGCCGACGCCGCGGGACATAGACCCGAGCAAGAGATGCTCCGCATCTAAAAAAGTAACTGGAACTGTTTTGTCAGTTAACTTTTATAATATACAGCAACGTCGCGAGTGCCAAAATTTCAACGAATACGTGACATGATTTATATCGTGGGCCAGAGCGTCTTGTGGAATTCTTTTTTTTTTAAAGAGTGCTTTTAGATGCAAGAAAACACACAAAATGAAACACCATGTTTTAAAAACGAAAATCCGTGTGAACCTTGAATATTTGGAAGTTTGAATTTATTTCTGTGCAATAAGGACGAATGTAATTGCAGGCCAGTCTATTGTTTTATCATTGTTGTAATAATGAGATAATTTTGAAAGTATGATTGTCCAGGCGAAATTACTAAACGGGTCGGGCAATGATTTTTTTTTTCAATACATACTAGAGCTCTGCAATGATTTTAATCACCTAATCGGAGAGTTTTTGGTCGATTAATGATTTTGCTAATCGCTTTAATACAAGGCGCACGCGGACTTTAAAACATCGCAAATTTATAACGTTGTACATTCGAGGGACACATTCATTGGTATTTTCAACGGCTTAGTAATGCAGAATCAGCACGTTTTAAGGCAGCGTGTTTCAATTTATTTAATTGCTATATTGAATTATATCCGAATGTCATTGGCTGATGGAATAGGTGAAGGGAATGCAGAAAGAAATGTACAGTACATACCTTTTTATTCATGTCAAATTTTTAGCATCTATTGCAGAAGTAATTGAAAATTGTGAGATCCGTGTTGTTTTCCTAGAATTATTTATTACATTCACATTTTTAAGGTTAGACTTAATAGAAAAAGAAAAATCCCGAGTGTGAGACGTAGCAAGTGAAGAACGAAGAACAATGCCAAATAGAAAACAAAAGTTCTCCATAAAAAAAAAAGAAACAACACCAACAACAACAACAAGTACAGTATAGTTTTAGACAAGTTTTGTTTACATTAGTTTTGAAAATGAACACACAACGTTCCAGGCTTAATACCTTAAAATAAGGGTGTCATGAAAAAGGAAAGTCTTGCCGAGTGATGAAATTCTCGATATTATTTTTTTCTTCAGCAGGGTAGGATATTCTTCGTGGCCACAATGTATGAGTCCACTTCTTTCAAATAATTGCAAAACAAAACGGGATATTGTTTTGTAAGTTAATTATTTGGTAAGTTAATCTTTGACGTTCATAATATCCCATGAAACAACGTTGGATTTTTCTTTTTAGGAAACTGGCAGACGCAGCAAAAGTTAGAGAAAAAACTTTGAGCCTTTTCCACTCTGGGAAGAAGGAAGACCAGCGAAGCTGTACTATGGGTGGGAATGAAGTAATGGCCGGCCGCAAGTCGGCAAACCAGAGTGGAAAGAATTGGAAAGGTTGCCGCCGTCGCAAATAGATGGCTAGTGTAGCTGTTCCAGAGTGTTGTGTCGACATTTGTTTGCTGGCGGACACTGATCCTGGGGAAACTATTCATACAGGCCCGCTGTAAAACACCTGTATACAAGAGCTTCGCTGAACAATATACCCTCCAGTTTTAAAGATAACATTAAAAAAATGAACTCTCGCAAGCAGTAGAGTGGTTCTCAACCACTAAAGTTTCGGGAACCCCTTCTGTAATGTCCGTAGTGATGGGGACCCCATTCACAGTGCATTCGGAGCTTTTAGACGATTGCAATGACAAAAGTAAACTTTGAAGCAGCTTTGAAGCTCTGGAACCGAATAATCAGCCCTAGTAGCTTGGCACACATGGTTTGGTCTTTATATATTTGTGGGATAACAATAATAATAATAATAATAATAATAATAATAATAATAATAATAATAATAATAATAATAAAGCAGTTTTATTGCTTTGGCAGTTTGTTTTACATTCCAAAGCTTCGGGGACCCCAAGAAGACCTCCAGGGACACCAAAGGGTCCGCGGACAACCATTTGAGAACCACCGCTCTATCACACAGTTTGTGGCGATACTCTCTACCATGTAGGGAGTACGAGAAAATCGAGTGAATTTATATTATACTCAGTTTCACAGTATAAGTACGATCACAGCCAACGCTGTGCACGGTCCCAGGGAGCCAAGCGTCGAAAGCGCATCGTCATTTGTCGTCTTTGAGCACCTGCTATGCCCGGCTGAACCAATCGGAAACAATAAATACGCCGTTATTCTACTTTTTTTGTTTTGTTTTGTGCGTAGTTCGTTTAGTCGGCAATGTCCCACTACAGGCGGTGTGTGCTTAATGCTATGCGAAGAGCAAGTCGTCTGCTTCGTGCGCAGGAGTTGCAGTGACGTCAGAACGACGCCGAGCTCTGATTGGCTTTGATTGAAGGATAGTGGGTAGACCTGATATACTAGGTGTATTGAGGTCTAACCACTACTTTTTTTCAGTCCGCCAATAAGAGCTCGGCGTTCTGACATCATCGCCACCCCTGCGCGAGAAGCAGACGAACTTTCGCTCCGCATACACACGATCATCGTTGCAGTTTTCGTGTCTTCCGATGCAAACCTGGCAATGGCCGTCAGAGCGCCTCCGCGGGAATCGCAGCGAAGCTGGATCCTGCGGAAGAGCGTCGCTCGCCGTCGGTGTCTTACCGGGGGAATACGGCGAGCGTGCAGCTGCATGCGAGCCGAACGCAAGCGCACATGTGTTTCGTTGCTACGGGCATTGCTGCGACTGCGCGCTGCATACTGCAGGGCCAGCCATTCTGCGACTGCACTCGACGCGCGCTCGCGTTGACCGGCCCTCGCAGCTTTAAGAAAGCGGCCCCAGCCGGTGAGTGCGTGCCCAGCTATCGAATAAAGCGCGGAGGACGCAACGCCGTCCGACACCACGTACCACGACGTTGTCGGTATTGGGCGAAGTGTGATCGGCCTTTCTGGGCTCTGATGATCAGCTGAAGGGTGGGGTCGAGAAACGCCGCTCGTTTATTTTGGGGCGTCCGAAAAGCTATTGTCAAACCTGGAGTCTAAAAAAAATGTATGTGTGCTCACTTTTGGGAGGTACAAGCAGGAGGCCAGTCACTGCAAACAGGATCCAGCATCCTACGAGGTCGCACTGCGTCCACTTTACCGCAAAGCGCTATGGAGAGCCAATTTCTGTAATGAACGGAAGGAACTCGGCGAATGGCCAGGCTGAACGTATGTTTAGACATAAAAGTAGAGTCTGCGACGTGACAGCGTGCGTAGGGTTTCACTTATGTCATGTTCAGTGCCACAGCCGACTGTATATCTTTCACCCTAAATATGTTTCCAACCTCGTCATGCGCCGATGTTTAACCTTCCTTGATCGCAGCGAACGGCTCTCCCGTGTTCTATACGGGAAAGTAGACACACTGGATTACTTACTGTGTTGGAAACGCCGGAGCACATAGTACACTCTTAGACCCGAAAGGGGCGATATGCGCCGTGATTGGCTACCCGCGTTTTGTAAAGGAAAGTGAACACTTTTTTTGTGTGTGTGTTTTTGCGTTTGCACTCACGGCGTGTGTGCGCTTAGATTTCTCTCGATTACGTGTACGGTAAATCGCATGTGACCTCATGGTCACATGCGATTCAATCATCAATCGCTGGGCTAAACAAGCCCAGCGATTGATGATAGCTTTTTATTACTTGAACATGACCTAAAAGTACTTACTCTCGCAAAAACAACAACAACAAAAGTAAGAAGAAATTTTATTAGGTTTTCCTCCCAGAGTTACCAACGCCAATTTTGCTCGGTGGACAGAAAATAAAATCATGCTCGTATTGGCCTAAGCAATCTTGCAATGTCGGCCTGCATTGCGTAATCACAAGCATGTCTCTGGATGGGTGGGAGAAGATGATAAAACCAAAGATAAAAAGTAGCTATGTTCAATGAAAGCTAAAAAAAGCAGGGCGTGTCTGAGCACCTTATTACCGCTCCGCAACCAATGATAAGCAGCATTAGCAAATAATAATAATAAAAAAAATTACGGGGAAAAAAGTGCGGACATATATCTAAGCCATTCCTGCCTTTCCCTTTCTTAGGCACTGATTATAGCGTAATATTTTTGACAGTGGCTGCAGTGAAGTTTTTTTTTTTAACCTCCATTAGCTTTGGTGGACTGTCTCAATAGAAGCGCGACCAAAAATTAGTTTTTGGTGATTTAAAGCGGACATTTGCTTCCTTTATTCTTGCCATCAACAAACAAGGCTATGAGAAATCTCGAAATAAAGCTGAGTTGAAATTTCGTCGTGGCTAGAGTCGGAGACAACTTTCTGTGGAATTTCGAGTAAACAGTGCGTGTTCGTTGCTTTGATCGACAGTCAAGGTGCGCGATAGATTGACTTGACTGTCAAGGAACGTTGTCCCCACGTGTATAGTATTCCATGCGTTACCTCTTCACACTTCTTATCGCCCCAATTCAGATCGCATATTCTGAAGTTTATCTATTTCTTGTGATTCAATATGCTCTTCGTATAATCTCAAGAAGAAGAAGAAGAAGAAGAAGAAGAGGAAGAAGAAAAAGACGAAGAAGAAGAACAACAACAACAGCAACGACAACAACAACAACAACAACAACAACAACAACAACAACAACAACAACAACAACAACAACAACAACAACAACAACAACAACAACAAGACATGAGGTCATTTTTCTAGAGAGCGTGTCCGCATGTTTCCCCGTCAACCACAGCGAATCTACTGACGAATTCTCCACATGGAGAAACCCAGATGGGTAATAGACGAAATAGATTTACCTGCATCTGCGTGCCCTGCTACGACAGAAAGCGCAAGCTCCGTTTTAGGGCGGTGTACTTGAATATACTCCGGTGCAGGAAGAATATACGTAAATCAAACGCACAGTTACCCCTTTACACCTATATTCGAGGTTGTGACCTGAATGCTATGAAACTTTTATAGAACCTCCGAATCGCTTTCTCGACCGCTAACCTAATTCGTGTGACGATAAAGCCTCGACGTTTCAAATGCTTACATGCTCAATTTTACCAGATTGCGACATATTTTTTAGTTCTTTTAAGTTCTCGCCATCTTTAAACAAAAAAATTAGAAAAGAAGAAACAGGTAAATTTGCTCTGAAACGTAGGACCAATAATAAATGAAAAAAAAAACGCACAGAACAACTAAGTCTTTAATACAGCTTGAAATTCATTGAACAACCATCGTCCCAGACCTCTTTCACAATTCAAACGACCTACTGGCCGCTACACAGTGTATCACTAACTTTCAACCTATACCGACAACCGCACACAACCCCGAATCACAAAAGCATACAAGCCCGAATGACAAAAGAACACAAACACAAACACAAAGGAAAAAAAAAGAGGATTGCGAGAAATCTTTGCACTTGGCAAAATCATACCGTGAACCCGGCACCCCTACAAGCCTAGAAACCTTTTCGTTTCCTTATCAAGGGATAAGAAAGGTTGACTGATACAATTCCAGGAGCTTAAAATACGCATAGTTTCTCGTAACACTCTCCTATTGCTATTTTTCTTTCTATGTGAGACTTCAGTGCCCTCCCACTCGGGTACACAGTTGCATTCGTTTACATGTTTTGCAATTTCGGAGTTTGGTACATTATTTTTAGCCGCCATTTTATCCTCCAAAATAGGATCGTTTAAGCAACGACCAGTCCGTCCTGCGTAGGAAAAACCGCACCGCAGAGGAATATTATAGACGACCTCCTCTAAATGTCAAGCTGTGTTGAAGACTTCGTTGTTTTGTCCGTTTTGTTTTTATTGTTCCTACGTCTTAGGGTTACTATGGATGTCATTCACCAGCTCACTTGCGTTTTTTCACTTTTCTTCACAGGTGCATTTGCTTTTTTGCTTAGCACGCGGAAAACAATCCTTTTTTGCAACAATCTTTTTTTTTTTTGAGGGACTGAGTGATTAATTTAAGAAATGCAAGGCGCACCTTGTGTTTTTTAACATAAACGTTTTTTTTTTTCTTTCCTTGTGCATTGGAAATACACATTTTTTCGTGTTCGATATTCGATTAGACATTCGACTTTTTTGCCACCATTCGGCGCTATTCAATTTGAATTGGATTCGATCTGAAATTTCACTCTTCACACACTTTCAAATTACGGCTTTTCACGTCGATACTAGAAATGTATAATCTTAATTTTTAATGTTTTGGTGAATTTATGTTTGCGCTTGAGTGTTACATGTGAAAAGCTAAAATTGCGTTTATTTTTGTGTTAATTTAATTTCTTATTCGGAAGTACCCTAACACGACTTTCTATGTACAAGCCACGGGCTTTTGTAGGAATATTTTGAAGCATATACCAACGAGAAAAAATAAATTAAATATCGACTCGATAATAAATATAGATTCTCAACGAGGTTACTCGAAAGTTTGTAGACAAAAATCTTTCCTAATTTAATGTAAAAAAAAAAGAAGAAAAAGTTGTTAAGGTTAGGGAAGGAGTAGAATAGCGAACGAAAACACTAGACTCGGTCAATGTGATTCAGTGGTCGTGCCGCGGCGTTGCTATACGTTTCGGACAATTTATTTCAGTTTGTTTTGAAGACGGCGGGAGAACGGCTTACACTGGGATTCTGAGAACGATGTTTTCGGACCAGATATACATAAGGAATAATAATTCCTTGGGTGCAAGCGTGACATCTGCTCCCCTCATTCGCTCTCCTCATTCCGTAAAACACTATGATTGGTTGTCCTCATTCTCAGCGGAAAAGCACATCTGGATGTTTTGTTCGCAAAACGGTCGCGCTCTATTTAGGTAGACAGGGTACAAGTACTAGAATTGTAGCAGCCGGTCGTGTCGCCGTCGTTAGAAGCAGATATACAACACATGTATCAGCGTTCCGCAATATAGGTTTGATATATGCAACGTGGTGGCTAGGCCGATTTAACTTAAAGTTTTGGAAGGTTGATAGAAGAGACGTCAATATCGTGGGTGGCCTCATGCCGGATACCCCAGCTTACATTGCAACTCCTTCAGATATGACACGGTTTAGCATATATGTGGCTTTAAATCATTTTTAGGTGTTTTTGGGACCCAGCATAGTTCTGTATCGAACGCAACTTAAAATTAAATGTTGAAAGTTGGTCCTGTTGCACGCTATAAACTCGTACACTCCGGAAGAGGACCTGCTAGCGCGCGCAAAACGTTCGTCGTCTTTTTTAGTCCATTTGCGTTGATACACAAGCACGCAAACATTGCGTAGCGTTTTTTTTTAAAATAATTTAAACGTTTTGAAAACGTAGGTCGTACCCTCTTTTAATTAAAGTTTTGCGGGTGAAAACGGCCATGTGTCATGGCGGAGGGCGGCGCCCGCCTTGGCAGCCTCCCACGACCTTGCCTGACCCCAATTTCGAGCAAGCCGAAGTCTTGCGCAAGCAAGAGGAACGGCCCTAGCTGGTGCTACCTATAGAGACCCCCAAATAAGCTATACGCTTCAGAGTGCACCGACACGCTTGCCATCCTGTCTTTTAAGATCATCATTGTTGGAAGTTATCTAAAGCTCTATCTGAAATCGCCTGAAGGGCTCTTCCGTCATATCCAAGAAACGTTAAAACGGTCCGCAAAGAAAAGCAGAACTATCATTTCGATCGCAACCACTCGGCACCCTAGGCAACAGCATGGCGGCATTCTGAAATAAATCGGGGAAATATCGAGTATACTCACGTGGTAGCTTATTTATATATAGTGACTCTCTATAGAGTCACCGAGAATCTAAAAAAGGCCGGGACGTGGCTTATTATTTTCATGATTATCGCTTTGTGATTGGTTCTTTGGCGTTCTTATTAGCTGATGCCGCAATATCATTGGTCGCGAATTAACCACAGGCTCGAGATCGGCCACGCCCTGCGCTTCTTATAGGTTGTCAGTGTCTATATAGTGCAACCTTGGTTGCGGCATGGCCTATGCGGCAGGGTGTCGAACCGGAACCGAACTGAACCGAACCGAAAAGCGGAACCGAACCGTTATTTTTAGCCGAACCGGAACAGAACCGAACCGAAATCTTGGCCGCAATCTTGGAAATGAACCGGAACAATATATAACGGTAAGTGGTTCAAAACGGTTCACGGTAATTTTTTTTTTTATTAACAAACTGAGTGTTGGAGAAGTAAAAAATGGCAGCTGTATTTCTATGAGGTGATCAAATTGCCGTATACCGAATTGCAATGTATGAGAAATTGTGGGTTTTCGTGGCGCTTTTGTATTGGCACTTGACGATTAATCAAGTGTCACGTGGTCACGTGACGTCATGGTGTCAGGACATGCTGTCAAATAATGTCTGGTCACGTGGCCTCGTGGCATAGTCGCGTGACTCACCGCGGCAAGTCGACTTAAATTAAGAACGTCACTGTAGTCCGTTGCAACTCCAGAAGGTAGGGCGAGGAAAAGGAAGGCCGGGGAGGAGAAGGTAGGCAGAACGATGGAGAGAGGAGGATATTTCCTTCTCTCTTCTCCAGCGTTTCGTCTGCATCTTCTCTCCCTGGCCTTCCTTTCTCTCGCCCTACCTTCTTGAGTTGCAACGGACTATAGATGTATTAGCGTTGTTGACACCGTGACGTCACATGCAGTCACGACTTCTCACCGCGAGTCACGTGACACCGTGACGCACTCGATTGTCATGAGCCCGAGTCGAGTGCTCGAGTTCTTGACAATCAGTATCTCCAAACATCCGTACCACGGGAGGCCGTGTTAACGGGAAGCATGATGACGAACCCTCTCCGTCGTTTCAGCATCGGTGACTGATGAGCAAGGAGCGCGCGTCTTCGCCCGATATACCCCAGACGTGGGAGATAGTTGCGCGGTTTGCCGGCAACTTACGACTCCAAACAAATGGCACGTGCTCGTGATAAGAGGGGGGCTCGTCTGCCACCACACCTCCATGGAGGATAAGACCTCGTGCTTGGTCGATAGCCAAGAGCTCCCGGCGTCTTCCTACTTGAACGAGATACGTTTTCGTTGGCACAACTCGTCTTTATTTGAAAGCGCAAACGTGCGTGCAATATTTATCTTTTTGTTTTTTGCTACTTCCAAGCGCATGACTTTTTACGAGTGCCGTTGAGCTCTTGAATTCCTCAGGACGGTCCAATGAATGCAATCTTCCAATGGCATCAAAACCAGGATACATCAAGTTGAACTCAGAATAAGTTCAAAGCAAAGTTTCTAGTTGCTCGCTAATAAGATACTTCAGGTATTTCCAAGTTTTGATTCACCACCTCTAAATAGAATCGCAACCCGTTAGCAATCAAAGCGTCTGAGAAAAACCTTCATGCATACTGTCCCGCAGTGCCCTCAGAACGGCAACTCACCAAACTCACTGTTATCAGTTAAGTCTTCGAGAAGGACGAATGAAATCGCACTCCAACAGACACGCAGTCTCGATGAAAAAAACACAACAAACAAAGAAGCAATTCTCCTCGCCAATGAGACCGCGTAACCATAGTGCTCATTGCGCAATGGCGCTTGCCTATGGTCCAGGCCTGGTCCAGGCTAAACATTCGTGAATCGCCGTCGCCGTCGCCGTCGGCGTAACCGCGCGGTGCATTATGGGACGTTTCCCATGATGCAACGCGCAGGAAGGAGGAGGAGGGTGAGGAGAACGAGGGGGAGGAGGAGGACGGAGGAGGGGAGGGGAGGAGGCAGGAGGAGGGATAGGTGAGGGGGGAGGAGGATGAAGGAGGAGGAGGAGGAGGAGGAGGAAGAGGAGAGAGGACGAAGAGAGGAGGGAAGGAGCTTGAAGGGTGAGGGGTGGAGGAGGAGGAGGGGAGGAGGAGGCAGAGGAGGGAGGAGGGGACTCTGAAGGAAGAGTAACAGGGAGGATGAGGAGGGAGGAGGGGTATACCCTCCCCTCCGTAGCCTCCCTCCTCTCCTCCTCAGGAGCTGCGCTCTAATTCGGCGTTACAGGGTGTTGTAAACATCTTTCATTTTTTTACACGCGTACACATCTAGTTTCCTTTTTCTTTTGGAGCTATGTTTAAGATAAATTTTCTACGATTCGGCAACACAGAGATTCCCCAGCTTGTGACCAAAGCATAAAGCGGGGTAAGTTGATCGTCGGAGAGTTCCGCTGGTTTCGACAATACGAGACACCGCACACGCGACGCAGATTGTGAGATCACGCACCAAATGTCGAATGCCTTTCCAGATATCAGTGGTTTCTTGTTTCACGATAATACATCCCTGGAGAAGGGGAACAAGGGAAACAAAAGGAAGGGGGGACGGCAAATCTCCAAACACAGCTAGGTGACTGGTGCGCGCTGAAGAAATCCGCCTGGTTCTCCTCAGAGTGTCGAACCGGAACCGAACCGAACCTTTATTTTCAGGCGAACCGGAACCTAACCGAAACGAAATCTTCGCCGGCATCTTCAAACTGAACTGGAACTGAAACCGGAAAAATATTGCGGTAACCGGTTCAAAACGGTTGACCGTATTTTTTTAAAAATATCACGAACTGAATTTCGAGAATAAAATAAATGGCGGTTGTGTTTCTACGTATTCATCAAACGGTAATTTTGAGAATTGCAATGTATAAGAAATGGTGGGTTTTCGGAGCGCTTTTGTATTGGCACTATGGTTAATCATGCGTCGTCACGTGTCACGTGGTCACGTGAGGTCGCGGTGTCAATGTATATTGTCAAGTAATGTCACGTAACATGGCCCCGTGACGTCACATGATCATTATTTTTATTATTATTTAGAAATACTGCAGATTAATATTTTGGATCAAGCAGGATTGGACATTCAGTTTCCACAGTCAAAAGTACCACATAATATACACTGCGACACAAAAATAAAATAAAGTGGAACAGGTGAAAAAATCTATAAAATAGGTTCATAAAACGAAGGAAAAAAAGTTGCTATTATAACAAACAGATGTCACACACAGTGCAAAAAAGAAGGGGAGGTGGAGGACGTATGCAAAACACAAAACAAAAGTTACACAACGAAAAGTCGTTCAATTCATTCCAGTATATCAAGTCCATTTAAATTGAGAACGTCACGTTGTTGACGTTCTCGTTGCTTGACACCGTCACGTCTCATGAGAGCGCGACTTCGCACCATGAGTCACGTGACACTGGGACGTACTCGACTGTCATGAGCCCGAGTCGAGCGCTCGGGTTCTTGACATTTAGCCTCTGCAAACATTCGAGTAATGGCTCGTGTTCAATTAAAGATTAGATTAACCGACCTCTACCAATGTCTAAACCCCAAGCCATGCTTTATTCTTTGCCAACCCCAGCGCATGACTTTGATGAACAATGGCGGTAGACAATTAGCGTCAGAACACATCGCCGCTTTTTCGAATAGCGAGTTGTGGAGGGGAAAGCTATTTCTTTACTTTATTTCTTCCTGCGTCTGCCATTGAGCGGAGAGGAAAACTAATGGGCGTTCTTGCGAGCTATCAACGTCAGGGATTAGCTCTTAGTGGTAATTACTAGAAGTACAAACATTGTTGCATGAACCATTTTACACATACACATCATTGAGGCACCCAAACATGTTTTCGTTGTTGCTGAACAGTTTGAGAAAGTTGCCCCCGAGAATAGAAGCCTTGAAAGGACTAAATATGGCTTATTAATCGGACGATAAATAGAACTACAAGGATGTACGGCAGGGATACCTGAAAAGAAAGATTTTAGTGGCCTTTGAAGGACAGCCGAACGTTGGCAACCACAAAATTCTTGCAGGTTTGTTTAAACTTCACAGGATTACTGTTGACAAATGACACAAATATAATTGTCGAATTTGTACCTCCAAACGGAGGAGCATCGTCAGAATGAAAAAAAAGGGGGGGGGGAGTTTTAAAAACATACTGTAAAGGTTCCTCTGCTCCGCATCTTCGGCACAGACCAGACAGCGTGATCCTGCAAAACCACTTCGTTTGCAAAATCGCCCCTGCCAGAAAGCGCGTTTTCGGGGTGCCAGACGCTCGCGCCGTTCCTCACGACGCTGCACCAAGCAAGAATAATTTTTGTTTCTGAATACAGGGGTTACACTGAGCGCGAATCTTCTGCAGCGTGCATTTCGCACCACGGTATTTGATTTTCTCAGCAAAAAGAAATATCTGACCACTAGCATATAGTGCGATGATGTCACGTGCAAACCATGTTAAACAGTTCCGGTTTCTGGTGAAATGTGATGTTCTCAATACAATACTCCGTTTCAGCTTTAAGTATGAGCGTAGCAGAAGCTAAAAGAGCGAGCTCTGGGCTTTTAGCGTCCAAGCACTCGCACTCCTGCAGTGCAAGTGGTCAGGGCCACATGCTCGCGCTTCTAGCATCGGCTGCATCTGGACTTGGAGGGGTCATGCAAAGCGTTTTTGGCCATTTTTTAGTTTGCATCGCGTTTGCTCGAACTAGTGACTGGGACTCTAGCAACACATTAAACATAAAATAAACAAGAAATCTGGCGTATTTTGAACGTAATAGGTGAAAAAGGTTAAGAATTTTGAGCACATTTTTTGTTTTTGTTGATGACGTCCTTGGTCTGTCTGAACCAATACAGAACCGAAACGACAAGAGCGTGCAACATCCATGCAGGATCTTCCAAAGTGTTAGAAATTAACATCCAGTTATGAAGATGTAAACGCCCCACCAATTTACGGGTGTTCCAAGCACATATTTGAGTGATAGTCACGTGCTTAAAAGTAGCAAGAGGGGTCCCTTGCGCCTATTCAGCCAGTCCTCTTTCTAGATTTCTATGTCGTCATTATCCGACGTTCTAGACCAATGTCGTGACTAAACGCTCGTGTTTGACACTGATAGGCACGCCGTTCGAAGCAGCATTTGGTTTTCTTCGTCCCTTTGCAATGCCACTTTACGCTGAAACGAAGTATAGCAAAAGAGGATGTCCAAATTGTAAAGTTTTGAAGTATCTGTAGCAGTCTCGAGAGGATATGCGGCAGGATAATAAAATGTTAGAGCGCGCATTACTGATAAAGCACAGAGTTGTAAAGTTCGGCCCCAAAACAAGTGCACGTAAAACCGAATATAACTTTAGCCTCCCAAGACAGTACTCTGCGAAGTTTCGAGCACGTGCAATCCGATGTCCAAACGTGATTTAAATTAGAAATATATTGTCTGATCTTCGCTATATTTATGTGTAATTAGGAACATCATTGCACGCATCTCTATTAGAGAAATCACATAACCAACCAATTCCTGAACAGACAGGAGTCCGACGTTTCAAAACCGATTTGGTTTTTTTTCATCAGGGGCGACTATTTGCACGTGGAGTGCAGCAGCTTTTCAGTGTCTACTTTGTGTCGTTTGCTTCACTCACTTTTTCTTGGTTAAGTGGCTGTCGACCTATTGAGCCCGACTTATTGAAACGTCTGGACGCTAAATGTTTAGGACTTGGTTTGTGAAGGTCTGCCTTTCTCAAATTTTTTGCTTAACCAGACACAATTCCCTGAAACGTGTTTACGTTTAAAACATGCATTTCTATATTTTTTTTTGCAGGAAGGCGTCGCGTATGGGATTATTTAGAAGAATACTATTTATTATATCTCTTTACGCACATATCGTGTATTTGCTTTCAGATATATAATGTGAGCACAGAGTTCTTTTTGGCATACCCCGCGACCTGGTGTTTCACACTGCCAAACAGTGAACAAAAAATCACGTTCCGCAGGCTCAACAGATGGCGTATTTTCGAGTATCATCCTCCTGTGTCGGTCTCAAGCGGTTATGTGAATTTCATGCGGTCAAATTTATTTATGACAATAAAAAAAATACTGTCGGAAGGTTTGACAACTTAAACAAAAGGCCGATCACCCTAAAGATATACATCATTAGTAAATGCACCCCCAAATTATCTGAAATATGCTCTGCAACTCTTTTCAGGCGTTTTTATCCTCGATAGGCACGTCTATAAGTGATTTGGGAGAACCTTAAACAATGTTTTCTTTATTTTGAAGCTGATTTAAATATTATATGTGATCCTGACGCATATTCAACTTCGCAAACATATAGAAGTCTGTTTTTTTATGTGATGAACAACTATTTTATGTGTCTGTGGGCTGGATGACAACAAAGTACGCCGTGACAGTGGAACTATGACGGTCGCGCACGCATACTGTCAGAAAGTGACCGATTAAGTAGCTGTAATGTCGAGTAGATAATAGAACACAACTTTGAGGCTATTTAACAAAACAAAATAGGAAGGATGATGTTTATTTGAAAATTTAATTGATCGGCATCTCGTCAAGAACAAATCTTAAACGCCAAGCTATGTCGAAAATGTTCACTTCGGTACGCGTTATTTTAGGCCAGATCCGATCTGAGTACGAAGGTCATTCTTTTCCGCATGATTATTCGCCTACATCACGGTGCTGAGTGTAAACAATATTGGTTAGGAAAGCAAGCGTTGTGCTTGCCGCTCGGTGTTTCTATAAAAGGTAGACTGAAAGGGTTTGTCCTAAAACTTTCCTGACATCTTGAAAATATTATTCCTTTTAGCTCAGTTGCCGGTCGTCATCATATATATTGTGAAACATATTTTATAAAATAGATTTTAGGAAATGGCGAGGACGTGCCCATTTCATGATTGTATGCACTGTACTGTAATTTCTAATTTCTAAGTTCAAGAGCACAGAAGGATTCGACTTTTAATACTGCGACGCAGAGTTGCACCAATCACGGGTATCTTAGGCGACCCATCAGACTGATAACCTTTAGGTTCAGGTAAAATATTTGCGACTGAGGTAAAAAAATAGATGTTGAGTTATATATGTTAATCTAGCTTTTCATTTACTGCTTCATTAAAATTCAATAATGCAACTTATATTTTTGGTACCTGAAAATAAAGGTGGATTCTACGAATGATAAAAAGATATATAGTTACTCGTTTCAATGTTGAAATAGTGCCTATTGCCAAAGGAACGCTGAAAATGTATTCTCAATTTAGCAGTTCCAACCGGTTCGAACCGGTTCGAACCGTTATTTTTGCTCCCCGGAACTGAACCGGAGCTGAACCGAAAGCCGTGAACCAGAACCGGAACCGAAGCCGAGAACAATTTCGGTTCGACACTCTGCTATGTGGAGCGGCAAGTCCGCCCGCTTCTCGAGCAGGGGTTCCGGTGACGTCAAAACGCCGAGCTATGATTGGCTCCGATTGGAAGGATGGTGGGTAGACCCAACACCACCTATAGACAGAAGGCCTCCGCGTGGTCTCCTCTCCCTCTATGAAACGTCATCAGAGTCGGATCGCGCTAACTCGGCTATTGGGCCCGAGCCCGACCTTCGACGCGCTGATTGGACACGATGCCCCATGCCGAACACTGACACAGCACTTGTGCCCAATCTCACGCCTCGATCGATCTGGCTGTGATGACGCGTGCGGAGGCCTTCTGGTCTCAGGTTCAGATCACGTGCGCCGCTTGATTCTGAGCTGCGAGTTGAGGGGTAAACGCTGACTCGTTTTTCTTTATCTATTTTTTTTTTTGGCGACGTTTATTGAGTATGGAGGAAAACTAACGCGTTTCATTGGTCATAAGCGTTAGGTATTCATTCTAAGAGGTGCTCGCGGAAAGTACAAAAATCGTTGCACCGCCCCTTTAAGGGTGAGCGGAGTATACAGATGCTCCCCGCCTAGCGAGGAAGCTGACTGACGAGCGCTCTCGACGTGTTGAAGCGGACGTTTGAGAGAGTGCGTGACCAGGCTGGTGTTCGTCTTGAACCTGACACCAGATGGTTTTCGAAGGCTCACGGGTCCGGACGTGAAGGTATCAGGTCCTACGTGACCCGGCTTGACTCTGCTCAAAGAAACTAGAGCTCTTCACGGCCGTTGATCATCAGCGTCAATTTCTCGCCGTCTGGACGCAGTATACTAAGTAAGGACCGTTCGTACGGAGGTTTCAAAGGTTTCTTCAAGCCATCGTGTCGAAGGAACACGTGAGTAGTAAATTTACTAAGGTCACGGCTAACAAAAGTCTGTCTAGTCTGTCTCGTGGAAGGCGTTCTCGATTCGATCGGCTGAAGGTTTTTCATTAGCAGCCTCAGTCGCCGGACGTAGACTCCCGCACTTTCTTGCGTGGCACTCGTTGATGAATAATAAAAAAAGTTTCGCCAGGAAAACGGAGCGATATGCCGTGTACACTCTGTCAAAAGTTCGCTTCAACACGTCAAGAGCGCTCGTCAGTCAGCTTCCTCGCTAGGCGGGAAGTATCCTTAGTGGCGCCTATTCAAGCTCCCGGGGGCAGGCAGCACGAGAAAAGAAGGACATTACATGCCTATGTAACGTATTCTTGTGATGCAATGTAATGACATTACATGCCTGTGTTTTGGTCACTGACAGACGAGGAACCTTCAGAGCATGGAGAGTTCCATGCATTTAATTATCGCTCGGCAGCTAACGATATAGCTTCATTCGCCGATTAGGACGCCGAAGAACGAATCACAGAACATATAACTCATTAACATAATAGGCCCCGCTCTACATTTCCAGAGACTCCAGTATGCTCTTGAAGTGTGCCATTCTTGCGAGAAAAAAGAAGATTCGGCTTATGTGTTGACATACCCGCCCATCACTTTCAAAATACCGCTCTTCACGTGCCACGTTTTCGTATATGTGACCGCTAAAGCACAACATTCTATACCCTTTCTGACTCGATATGCATGAGGAGCGAAACAGCTTCGTCAAATTCGGGGAACGCGCGATAGTGTGTATCTCGACGTCGAAGATGGGGGAGCGGGTTCTGAAAATGAAAACGCTCTGGCGTAATTTATTTGGCAATGTATTACTCGAGATCACTTGAGGGGGTACTGTGGGATAGGGACACACATTAGTGACAGTACGTATTACGGAGGTACATTTTGTTTGTACATTACCGTCACATCACACATGGTCAATTCCGAACGGAAGGGTTGGCTTCATTGCTACTTGAAAAGAGGCGAATGCAACGCCTTTCGTTTAGCCGGTAATCTATCACACGAGGCACATGAACTGATATTCCCTGATAAGTTTACTGATAACATCTATAATTAAAAACGGTCTGATGAAGAAAAAAAAGAAGTGCTACAAGCTACACAACTAGAACTTGGAGAAAAAGAATTTGAAGAAAAAAGTAACGGAAAGGACAGCCTTTCAACACAAAAGAAGAAAAGCGCATCCAGATTATATGAATGAAGTCAAGCGTGCACGCTTCTCGAAGCGACTATATGCACCTCAGTATGACGGCCACTTTTACTAATAACAAACCGGACGATTACTTTTGCACAACGCCTTTTGCGAATTTCGCTCAAATCACTCCGAACATAATATGATCATATAACGCGCCAATTAAACTTTGTTGCAGAAATGTTTACGCGCGACGTTGGTCTTTGTTTAGGTACTATATTAAATCCCAACTGACGGTGGTCGCGGCTGGACGCGGGCGTAAAGAGACGCCGCGTGCAGCTCAGATATCGGTTACGGGTTAAAGATGAATCCCTCCGCTCTTCCAAAAATGAATCCTCAACACCTCGCTGAACCGTCCCATACATCGCCTTCGTTGTTTTGACACACAAACATTTCCTTTCGATATACCACATATACACGGCCCTCGTTTCCGCCGCAGAATATACAACAGCTTGTCATCAACAAAGATCTGCGACCGATCGCACTAAGAGGGCGCGGCTGGTTACTCTAAAACCTCGGTCATATACTACTCAGCATGTCGTACAAGAATACGGTGTTCCATATTCAAATAAAAGTTTACATCATCATCATCATCCGCTGCAGACATGATGAGATAAGTACCCGCGGACAGGCTTCAAGCATCTCAGAAGCATGTATGCTCAACATAGACAGTTTTCATATGACCAATGTGACCATATTATACAAGGAAGGAACGCGCCTCAAACAGTGCCTCTAAAGACTGTCGTTCTTTTTTTTTTGACGTATTAACGGCGTGACCGCGACTTAAGACGAACGCCTTCTTGGGCAGGCACGAGTGTCACGGGGGCGCAATTTCAAATTTCGAGAAGCCAAGCGCCAGAAATGACGTGTTTTCCACGCCGTCCTTGGCCTTTGTATATACAACTGTGGCTGCTGCTGGAGACTGTGGCGGCGGCGCAACTGCGGCTCACCGGCGCCAACGTGCGAGCGCTCTTTTTTTTCCTTCTTTTTTCCTGAGCATCGCGGCTGGAACAGCAGCAGCAGCGAGCAGCAGCGACCTCAGCTCAGCGTTCCACAGCGCAGCCACAGCGCGCAGCCACAGAGTTCCCGCTCGCACGTCAACAGGCAGCGGGCGCGCGTTTGACTCACGCTGGCCTCGGGCGCGGGACGCCAGAAATAAACCTTCTAAAGAATTCACGCCTGTTTTTATTTCGAGAGACCCGTTGCGCGGCCCGCGGCTCCCCGCTCCGCACGCCTCCAGTGTTGCCCGAGGACTCCACCTGATCGAACTACTGCCCCGTGGGTTACAGACGGCGAGACAACGGCCACGGACGTCTTCCGAATCGTACAGGTAGGGTGGCGGAGATATACGTGCTCTGAAGAGAAAACAAAAAAGTGAAGAGGAAGATGGCGCGTGTTTAGATCGCGGTCGTGCACGGCTCAGAAGGACCCCATAGTGTTTAGTCGAGGATCTATGTTACCAGGAAAGTCGTGTGTTTCCACATATTACGGCTGACAGTGGGGCCTCGATCTCTGCAGCAGCTGCTGCCAGTTCTACGTCGGTCTTGTGGAAGGCGACTTCGGCGTGTTGCGCCTATTACTAGCAATAAAACAGCGACGCGAGGAGCCAGCCAGATTTTCACGGCGGGAGCTATGTTTATAAACAAGAGAGCCGCTTCACTTCGTGGTGCGATGACTCTGGGTGCTTCTGAACAGCGTTTCCGGTAGAAATAGTGAGCTGGCGAGCGCTTTTGCCGTGCTGAAGTTGTCACGGTGTCTACGTGCCTGTCAGAACGGTGTAATGGCGGCGCGTTGTAGCTAAGTCGCGTTCAGTGGGGCATCTGCGCAGCATGTTGAACAGGGAACGGCAAAACTTTGCATCGTCAACATTCGCATTAGTTAGAGTTTTTATATCTGGTAAATTTAAGGTAACGAGAGTTAGTTTGGGCCAGAGCTCGCATAAACAAAGAACAATTAGGCCAAGCTAGCGATGGAAAGAAGAATTACGCATATGAAGTGACGGCTGCGGAGTTTGGAGGAGTCTATAATAACTGAAAGCTTAAGAAGACTACATAACAATTGTGACGACTCACTTTGGCTCACAATAACGACTCACCTCGGGAAGTCTGTACCCCAGCTGAAAATAAACAAAAGTGAAGGAAATACACTTTTAAACGCCAGTACACGAGGTAAAATCCCTTCAAACTCTATCTTTTTTAATCTCGCAGGGCAAGAGTTACCTCAGTTTTCGACATGTTCTCGATCGAGTTATTTTCCTTTTCTTTTAGGCAGGAAGTAGTCGATTTTTAACAGGGACGATGAGTCCAACTGCTGCTACGCGCCCACTCATGTGCTCCAAGTCGGAGCCGCCGTTTTACCGTCAGCCGTGCAATCCATCACGCTCTTCCGCTGATACACGAAATAGAAAAAAAAAATATTCTTCGTTGAGAATGATTTGGGGTTTGCTTTGTTTCGAAAGTAAACCGCAATTACTCTATACGCAATTATAAGCATGGTATCCAAGCTGGTTCCTGTGCACGCGTGCAGGTACGCGTATCGTGCGGATGAAAGTAACTTTGGCAGGCTTACAAAAGCCTCTTCGCGGGAGCAGAAATACGGCGGCGACCAGATGCCATCTTGCAGTCGTGTATTGCTTTGCAATCACTACCGCTTTGTAAGTTAATTTTGTTGCATGACTGCAATCAGTTTTTCAATGGTTCTGGCCCTTCTGGAATGAAGGCGGAACGCATAAAGCGTTTTCGATACTAATGGTCGGTAGGCGCTATATTTGTATGGGCGCAGTTTTGAAGGAGGTTTTAACTCGTAATAAAGGCGACCAAACGACCGTGGTCAAATTCGACGTCTGCCTAAGTGTACTATGAAGCCGAGTGGTTACTTGATCACTTGAACATTAAAAAAACAAAGAAAAGAAAAAAAAGCTTAATGAAGAATCAGACATTCGGAAGCATTTCTGGTGTTTCCGTGGCAAAGGAGCTGCTTTGACGTACACCGAGCGAGCGATTTAGTGTGAACACGACATCGGCCCTTTTTCCGAATCTAACCTCAAAGAGCGTATTGATGGGCTTCAATATTTTGATGCGTATCTTAGTGCCCTATAAACGCAAACTCTAAAAAACACTTTGTTTATCATTCTTGTAGAACACGGTAACAGCCAATCATGCACTGCGAACAACGGAAGGATCCCGGCGATGACGAAGCTCAGAGTATAATATCCTGCGCACATCGCATATTTAGACGTACCTGTCTGAGCGTCATCATTCGCTGGGTTCCTTTTATTGCTCGGAATGATTGGCTGGCTTCATGGTCCACAGGAAAGTGAACAGTTTTGATGGTATTCTTTGAATTCTTAGAACACAACAAGAACAAGCGGTAATCGTATATTGTGCTGTGTCGATATCTACAGCACGAAGCAAAGGGATCGATGGCCGTTTGAACTTTGAAAGGACCGTATAAATTGGTTTCTGAAAGTATCGAGCAGAGATTTTGCTCAGAAGTGGCCGAAGAACGTGCTTTAAAGTGGCGGTGCACCGATATTCAATTGAAATGTTTTTACACTTTATTCGAGCTTACTGGCATTAGTGGGACACAAGTACACTGCACGCTAACGCCACTGGCAAAAAGACTCCTTTGTTGCGGCGTAATTTCAAGTAAAAAACCGAGCGTTTTCTTTTAAATCTTTCTTTCGTAAAACTTGATGACGCAGCTGGAGGGTCGCAGTACTTTCAGCGACGATACTTGAATGCGTCTCATTGATTAGACCCGATCATTGCGTGAGCACTCGATTTGGGTCGTGATAATCGACTAGCTCGACAATCATTTGGGTAGTGGCCCCTGTCCAGTCGCTGCAATGACGACAATAGCCGAACGCATAACAATGTCTGCGAACTCAACACGTGTCCTGTATCTTGCCAACCCCAGCGCCTGGCTATTGATCAAAATGGGCGGCATATAATCGACTCCAGATCACGTGGCCGCTTGTTCTGGCTGCGAGTTGAGGAGGTGAACGCTGCTCGTTTTGCTTTAATTCTTTTTCTGCAACTTTTATTGCGTGAGGTGAAAACGCACGCGTGTTTCATAGGTTACGAATTAACATCAGGAATTCGTTCTAAGCGATATTTACGCAAAGGACAAAAAACTTTGCATCACCCCGTTCGAGGGTATAAAAAATTCACAGGAAAACTTAGCTAAATTAAAAATTAGAAATTAAAAAAATGTTAAAATCGTTATTTACGGTAACTGTGTGGTAACCAATGTCGTCTGATTGGCGCAACAGTCGACAAGTGAGGGTCGGATGAAGGCACCGAGTACCACGCTTTTCAGCGTCAGTTTCTGGGATGACACCAGTGGTGACCGTGGCTTGTTTTGGAGGTTTTCCTCTTCGTTGAGGTACGCCTCACCCTAACGCCGACAGAACTCCGCTCGAAAGCGTCGGTGAACTTCTTTTCGTCTTCTGGCACTCCCCGTACCAGAGAACGACCTTCACGCGGTCGTTGGGTGCTAAGCGCACCATGGAGTTGACTTACACCTCAAAACAGCACTGATGAAAGTTGCGAGACAAGAAAAGGGACGCGGCAACAACCAGTGATTGCAAAGAACACGACGACGCGTAACAAAAATATAGTAAAAAAAAAAAAAAGAAGACAGCACGTTTTTTTGTTATTCTAGTTTTATCTTCATTTTTTATGTTTTACTGCTAGAATAAAGTAATCATGTATATTCTGAACCTGACAATTTGTACAAAAGAAAATTTGCAAAAAAAAAAAAAAAAGAGGCTCATCGCTTTTAGCTTAGAAGCGTCGTCTGCTACTGCCGCGGTCTAAAGAAGCGCCCGTCGGGGTGGCCGCCTGCGATCTTACGTGCCGCCATCTGTCTGCCGTTGCGCCAAGCCGCCAATTAGACCGGCCTTTGTTAGCAGACGGGCGCCGAAGGTACCGATTTTAAGTTTTTCATTTCTAACTTCTTACTCAGGTAAGTTTGTTCAGTGAAATTTTATGCAAGTTCTTCGGCCACCTCTGTACAAAATTTCATCTCAGTACGTTCACAAACCGATTTATGCGGTCCCTTCAAACAGCCATCGGTCCCATCGCTGATAGATATACAGGGTGTCACAAAGAAAATTTACACGGTCTTTTTTACCGCAAAAATAAACTAGAGGCATCGCCGAAAGCTCATTTTCCGCGCAAAGGTAGCGCTAGAGGTCACAACCAGATGCCAAAGTTTCAGCCCGATCCGATACCTTATTCAAAAGTTATAACTGATTTTCTGAAAACTTCAATGGGAAAATGGCGGCCGACGGAGTTTTCCAACACATGGGGCTGTATGGCACCAGAAACCGAAAACGGGCAAAAATGGGCTCCATTTTCCATTGAAATTTTCAGAAAATCACATATAACTTTTGATTAAGTTATCAGATCGGGCTGAAACTTTGGCATCTGGTTGTGACATCTAGCTCTACCTTTGGATGGAGAATGAGCGTTCGGCGATGCCTAGTTTATTTTTGCTGTAAAGAAGACCGTGTAAATTTTTTTGTGACACCCTGTATATTGAAACCGATAGAAGCCGAGCTTGGACATCATAATTTGGATATCCGGCTTCTGTAACTCAATATTTAGTAGGGAGAAGGGAGGGGTGGGACGTATCTTGGTGCTTTTTGTTTTGAAAAAAATGAGTTCCTGCTAAATTCTCGTATTACTCGAAAGAAAATAATTTTGACGTTCATAGGTATTGGAGGCCAAATAAACTACAATCAAGTTAGAAGGCGAAGTTATTAAACAGGCGAGCTGGCTAACGTTACGTGTGTATCTAAACAGGAGACGAATGGACAACAAGGGGTTATGTTTATCCGCTTGTCGTCCATCCGTCTCAGGTATAGAATCATGTGTAACAACCAACGTTTTTTTTTAACATACCCATTTAAAAATTATTTGATGAGACCCTGGAATCCAGCAATACCCTCTAAAAGTAGTCCGACTTCACTGAGCAAATTACATTTGTTTGGCCCCTTGTTCGTGTTCTGAACTTCGCCATTCGCTGGGGACCTTTGTCTGGTCCGCCGTGATTTGTTGTTTCAAGTTCAACAGGATGATGAACTCGCTTATCTTTTTGAAAGAATGCAGGTCAGCTATATTTAAGATGGCCAGGGTGAAAAGAATTCTGGTAAAGGTGACGTTACCTTTTTAACTCAAACGACCTTCGTGCCCCAACATTTATTTACGATATTTCTTTTTTGTCAGAAGGTGCAGTGCTGGTTGGGGATTTTTATGCCTCCTCGAAGGACCGCGTCCTGTGGCGACGAATCTTCGCCTTTTGGAACGCGTTCGAACGCGAGCGCAGAAAGCCGGACGCCAGCATTCGGCGCCCAAACGCGTTCGAAGATTGAGTTCCATAGACAAAGCCAGTCATAGCTCTGCGCCTATACGGACAGCAAGTCGTCTGCTTCTTGCGCGGGGGGTTGCGGTGACGTCAGAACGACGCCGAGCCCTGATTGGCTTTGGTTGAAAGGAAAGTGAGTAGACCGCAATGCTGGATGCCTTGAGGTATACCCATTATTTTGTTTTCATTCAGCCAATAAGAGCTCGGCGTTCCTGACATCATGGCAACCCGCGTGCAAGAAGCAGACGAACTTGCTCTCCGCGTGTCCATGAATCCTTCCAGTCAGAGCACGGCTTTCTGGCGTCCCCGTGGGCGCTCTGATTTCCTCCTCTCCCTCAATTTCTACACAACGCAGGGCGTGGCTTTTACCGCGTTCGTGATTCTTGCTTCGTGATTTGTCCTACGGCGTTCTATAATCGGCCTATGTGGGAATCATATGGGCTTCGTAGAGGTAATAATATATATGCTCGGGACTCTTTTTTTTTTATCGGTTTTGTGTTAATATTTATTTTTGTTTTATTCACACCCACGGGAACATAACTTCCAGCTGCTTGTGTCTGCCTCGATTCATAAACGTATATCTTTATTGTCCGTGTCTGTGGATGCGTGTGAATGAGACATGAAGTCGCGTGAAGCGTGTCGAATCATTTCGAAGCTTCAAATTTGTTGTATATTGGTCGAATTCATACGCTATTCAGAAGTCGCTTTTCAGGAAAAAATACGACGCATATACATATATATATATATATATACAGGGTGTTTTTTTAAACTTAGCAGATTTTTTTTCAAAAATGCTGTGAAAGCTAGACTTATTCGGTTTGTTCGGGAGAGTTTTACGGCCAGGGAGACATAGTATATGGGGCTAATCATAATGATGAGTCGGCTAATTAACTAAGATTTGTTCATTAACTTGTCTGAATTGTCGTATGGGGTTTGTTTATCATACTATGAGGTCAGGCTGAGCCTCACGATACAAATACACAGGGGATACAACAAGATGCGTCTTGGTTATCGGCCAGTACGTTTAAACTTGTATCTTTCTTGCCCGTACATGGGGTGTTTAGTTTACAAAGACCACGAATTGTTCGACCATTGGAATATTTTCGCGTGCTCTCTCGAAGCATGTGTTCTGCATTAAGATCGTAGCGTATATTTGGGGGTCGCGTTATTTGTTTAGCCTCTCTTGGATTCAAGAAATGTCTCACGCTTCTTCGCAAAGCCGGGTGTACACCCGTGCTAAAATGTTTTGTTTTTCGTTTTTTCCTCTGCGTTATTGAACGTGCAATATTTGCACAGACGAAAGAAACTTTCCGCCGAAGTCCTAGAACAACATATCCAATTTACTTTCCCATTCGCGAATTTAAGACACTTGGACAGTGAATCTCCCACATAAGTGGAGATGTTGATCGAGTTAATTGTGTGTACAAAAACCACGGTATAATATACATATGCATATTAACTGGATTATAACGCGCCGAACATGCAACGAAGATCAAGATCCTGGTCGTGCTCGAAGAATCCAAAAACTATTTCTTGAATGTTAAAAAAATTAAAGAATAACGGCGCTAAAATACGGCAGCAGTCTAGACTCGCTTTGTTTGAAAACAGAAACAGCGGAAACGGATGCATTTGATACGAATGTCGGAAGTTTCCGGTGGCAATCCTGAAGAGCTGATTGAGACTATACTTCGGCTTGATGACAAATCGAAGCAAGGTTCAGATTGTGCCACAACAATCGCCACGTATTTCTTGCGCTCTAACTTCTCATACAGTAAAGCGAGCTTTCGGTGGCGGGTAAACAGACAACCCGTGTGCAGAGACGGGCAAGGTATCTGCAAAGATAATCATCACCTCCCTTCGTAAATAATCACCCTCGTACGCTAAAGTCAGTGCTTTACTTGCAACTTCAATGTCTGCGCGGGATCACAAGTTTGAAGTTCCACAGGTTCCGTCCTGCCGGTAAGAATTTGGGTACGTCCGTTCCGCCAAAAGCTGCGCCTTCTTAATGTTTATTACATTGAGGTTGATAAAACCGCGCATATACGCTCGCATGCTTTGCATTTGTACGCATTCATTACTTCGCTTTTTTTGTTCGCGTTGCTCACACTTTGCTTGCCTTTGTAATCAGACTCACAATGAGCAAGTGAAACGTCACTCCCATTGTCACTGCACGTATCGCAGGTTTTTGGTCTAATCGTATTCTGCGCTTCATTATTTGCTGGGAACCTTCTATCGTTCGCTACGATTGGCTGCCTACGTTTTCTGCAAAAGAACAAACAAACAAACAAACAAACAAACAAGCTCACAGTTTTTTCTTGTGTACAGTTTTGCTTTTTGAAGAAATGCAGGGAGCGGCTGGTTACATAAATCTTATTATCTCTCCGCAGTGAATGAGATTGCGGCAACAGTCGATAAGACCACCCAAGAAAGACTCAGAAAGCAAAAAGCGTCAACTCAATATGCCACACCTTGCGTTTTTTTAAAGCTGTCTTTGATTACAGGTTGGCCCTGTCTTCTTGTCACGACTAGTTAGGATTTCCTGAGTTTTGACTTGACAAGAGAATTCGTCGAGTGAAGTTTTGCACTTTATTATCATTGGTGTTTATTCGGCAGCATTCTGCTCCCGAATGTACACTCCAAGAAATGCCTGCGCGTCTACTTCCCGGCAAAACACTCGAAGAGCCAATTAATGCGATCTAGGAAATCAGTTCAGCGAATGATGAGGCGGAACATCTGTTTAGACCTTGAATTGAAGTCTGCTCTGTGGCATTAGGCAATGCGGGGATGACGCTTTGCATTAGGTAATGCCACAGCCCAGACTTCATTTGTTAGGTCTAAAAGGATGCTCCGCCTCATCATTCGCTGAGCTAATTTTTTTAGATCGCAATGATTGGATATTTGAGTGTTTTGCGGGTAAGTAGACGCACAGGCATTTCTTAGAGTGTACTCGGTAAGGTCCAAGTCTCGCAACGGCCACCTTCTGCAGAAACTCGCTTCCGTGTTTTTAGAATACGTACACCGAAAGTTTTTTTACGCCCGTCCGCGTTATTTGGTGCATATTATAATCAAATTCGCGGGCGTCTGGGAGCCAACTCTGACGCTCACAAAGGAATATGTGTGGGGGCGTTTAAATCAGCAACATTTTTAGAAGGCGTTCATCGTTTATAATGCGCCGATGATTATCAAATTTAGGAGGAAGTATAGTTGAGGAGAAGAGCAATGCTGCAGTGAATCGCTCTTTTGAGTCTTTTACGTTAGAAATGGCGAGAGGCCCGTGCCACACGGGCAACTCGAATGCCATTTACAACGAATGACATTTGAGCGGACGGCCAATCAGCGCGCGACACTCCGGGCGTGGCGCATTCCACGCGCGACGTATTGCGAGCTGATTCGCCGATCACACAAATGTCATTCGTTGCAAATGGCATTCGAGTTGCCCGTGTGGCACGGCATAATAAAGCCGGTCGTGGGCACGGGTATAAGAAAGAAAAGGAAACGGGAGCGCGCGGTGATGTCAGAATGCCGAGTCCTGGTTGGATTGATTAACCGCTCATTCACACTGGAAGCGGGAACGCGGTTGTATAAAGGTCCAGTACAATTGCACGCGCACTCGATGACATCGATTGCGCGTGCAATTGTGCTGGATCTTTATACAACCGCGTTCGCAACCACTTTGCGAGCGCGGATCCGCTTCCAGTGTGCATGAGCGGTAAGGCAAGGTTCACGCAGTACCGTTTTCTAACGTTGTATTACTTTACGAAAGCTTACGTACAAGTCACCAAGACATCTGTGCTTCACAATAGACATGGTTACCAGTTCAAGAAGATAACCTGGCATGCGACATTCGAGACACGAATGTTTCGGTGACCAGCGGCGTAGACTTTCCATTTTCCCGGCGGGGGCAGGCTGAGAAGTTCTCCGGGGTGGGGGGGGGGGGCTGCGCGTTACTTTTTTACCAGAACTGGAGATTGAAGCCAACGAAAGCACGCTGGGATTCCATTTCCCATGTATTTTGTCAATAAAGGCCACGTGGGCATTATTTTGTTTACATGCCACTACTAGAAGCTCGTATGGCACGTAAACGGCGTCCTGGTAAGGATCATGGCCCGGGCCTGGGGGGGGCTCTGCCCCCCTGGATCTCACCAGGGGGGCACGAGCCCCGATGCCCCCCGAAGTCTACGCCTATGTCGGTGACTAATACGAAACGTAAGAAAACGTAAGGAGACGCTGCTGTGTGAAGCGGCCTTTAGTGGGTAGACCTGCTGCCTTTGTCTCCACTGCCCTCGTCATCGAACACGTTAGAACGTGGAACGCTGGCGTCCGGGGTTTGGCTCTCGCATTCGAACGCTTTCAACGAGTGCAGTGAGAAAAAAGGCAGTGAAGGCTAGAATCTACTGTCAACGTTTCTCGGTATGGCAGACGGGCCGGCGCTGGAGCCAACGAAGACACGCACCACGTGGCTTTCACACGTAAATCTTTATTTTCCTCTCGCAATAAAAGCATACGGGCTTTTATAAGGCCCTTTTAAACAAAACAAGGGCGAACTACGTGCTTCGGGTCACGTAGACAGCGTGAGGCGAACGAAGTATACGAAGCGTTCCTCGGTTGAAATGTGAGCGGGGAGAGTCTTGCGTAGAGCGCAGGCCAAGGTCAAGTAAGCGAAGGCGGGGTCGAAGCGGTGTTCGGACAAGCCGCGAATGAGCCGGAGTCTCGTGAAACCTGACACCACCGGTGAAGGCCGAGTGAGCGTAGCGCGACTACGTCGCCGCGCACGTGGCAAAGTAAACCAACAATACCAACGAATCGTACGAACCAGGGTTCGGCGTTTGTCTTTGCGCGCTCTCGTCTCCTCGTCTCTCTAACTTCTCGGCTCAAACCATTTTAAACTAAAATAGTTGTGGAAAATAACAACATTTAAAATAATCTGACCAACTGTGTTGCCCGTGCAATATTTTCACGGCGTCCAGTTTTCAGTAATCACTCTTAAAAATGCCTGCGCGTCTACTTACCTGTAAAACACTCAAAGAGCCAATCTCTGATCTACGAAATCAGCTCAGCGAATGATGAGGCGGAACATCCGTTTAGACCTCAAAATGAAGTCTGCGCTGTGGCACTGCGCAATGCAAAGCGTCATACTTGCATTGCGTTACACCACAGCGCCGCAGACTTAATTTTGAGGAGTAAACAGATGTCCCGTTTCATCATTTGCTGAACTGATTTCGTAGACCGGAGAGATTGGCTCTTCGAGTGTTTTGCGGGTAAGTAGATGCGCAGTTATTTTTAAGAGAGAACGGCAAACAGTAACGTGTTATTTACGGCTGTAGGCTCAGTTTCTTCCCAAAATTACAGTGGCTCACAGTATGCAGACTTATCACAAGAGCCCGTATATAAACATATACAAGTCAACAACTTTAAGGCATTTCTTTTTTATCCCGCGACGATTGCAGTACCTGCACAACCGTGAGCTAGATTCAAGTACCAAGGAAACCTATTTTTGACGATTAGGCCGAGCCATGGGTATGAGCGGGCTGGCAACGTGAAGCGGCTGTCATTTTAGTTGCCTTCGACAGATGGCGCCACCGCACTAGCACCCGAAACGCTCTTCCATTTTCCTTTGTTTCCGCTACAACAACGAACGATCCGTCCATCGACGCCAGCTGGAGCTTACTAGAGCCTGTAATTCACGACGAATGGCATTCTAGAAACTAGGTGCTAGTTTGAAAACAAAGCCAAATAATATTACATACAAAACGAGCGTGTTGGTAACAGTATGTAACACGAAGAAGGCCTGTGACACTGTCGTGATTCCTCAACCTTGCTCTCAACTCCGACTTCCGGAGTAATCGATTCTCGATCTTTTTAATACTCCCATAACACCCATGACCTTTAATTTGATTCATACTCAATGATCCGATTGGCTGCACACAAGTGTAACTTGTGTCCGGACGCTGGCCGTGTGGAAGATCACCCTCTGCCTCTCAACGCATGCTGCGTATTAAAGAGAAAGAAAAAAAAATTTACGTTGTAATTTGCATTTCACGTCAATGTTTTTTTTGTTTTTTTGCACAATTGTTGGCGGGGTACACGCGCGTGTCCTGCACTTGTGCATGCTTGCGTTTACGAGGCACGGATACACTTAGTGAAGATTTTCAGTAAAATCGCACTCGTTTGTGTTACTTTTGATACCAGAAAGGAGCAGTTCTTTCGACAAACGCTTATCATATGGCTCTATTATAGGCTGGTTCACGCAGCCCCGATTCCTTACGTTGCGCTACGTAAACTTACGTACAAGCCACCGGGATGTCTGTGCTTCATATCAAGCATGGCTACCCCTTTCTAGGAGGTATATCTGACACGCGATATTCGAGACACGAATGTTTCGGTGACTTAGACGTAACATAAGAAAACGGTGCTGTGTGAACCAGTTTTTAGACTCGTGCTGCGTGGATGACGCGACGTGTTTACAAAATCGCAGTCCAGCGTGCGATCCTGCGTTTCACTTGCTCAGTGTACCTGCCCACAGTGCCCTGCCCATACCGCAGTTTTCATATCTAATCGTATTCAGCTCTTCGTCATTTTCTAGGATCTTTTTTTTTGTCGGCGCAATCCGCTGAAAAACACACGTTTTTTTTTTATATAGAGTAGACAGAAGTTTAGAGGGTGCCATATTTTGGACGATTGAACCGTCTTCACTGCTAATCTCTTTAGTGTGTTGTTGACGCTGTTTCACTTTCATTGTGGCTGCCCATGGCTGCTCCTTAAAAACCCTTAAAAAAAAGACAGTTTTGGTTTGGTACGAAAATTCGAACCCAGCCCGAAGAAGCGAGTCGTCGGGCAAGCCGGCCATCGGTCCGTACTTGACTTGTTTCTAACCCCACCCTAAACCGGGACCGGGTTTCGGTCGATATTTGATAACTGGTCGGGTTTTGGGTCTCGTCAGGTTTTAGGTATTAGGAACCGATGTTTTCGGTGTCAGAGAGGGTGGCAAAGCGTGTCTCCCATCTCACGACATGCTTGGAAACGTTTGTCAGCAGCCTGTTTTTCTTGAAGAAGGGGAGTTCAATCTCGCGGATTTTGACGGCGGGGATCTATATCAAATGTCAAATGTCTGGTGCCAAAGCAACACCACGTGGTGCCTTATTAAAAAGAAAAAAAAGATTTGAGACATAAACGTTTGTGAAATCCGTCTGTTACCTGTTCCCGTTTTGTCCGGGGAGAGTTCCGTTTCCAAGCGGTTCATTTCTGCCGCCTCGTCTTTTCGGTCTAACAAAGCCTCATGTAACATGTCCCATTTTCGTGGGAACATGCATAGTTTTTGCGAAATCAGTACTAAGCGATGGCAAGGAAACCAAAAGAATGTTTATTTGTTACATACGTAATGTTATAAAAATAAACATACTACGAAACTGACTGTTGTTGCATCTGCTAATACATTTTGTTCACATAAACGTGTGTACGGGATACTCTTCTATAGACTCTTTTCTTTGCAAAAGCCACCAAGTGGTGCTCCCGTCTTTGACGTCCCATAGAACTTCCGGTTCACAAAAAGAATGAACAAAGCCCACCTTAAAGGTCGGTTCTCACATGCAGCGAAGCGCTGATGTAGCGCTCCTCACGTGCCGTCAGCTACTTATCGTCTGCCATGAGCAACAGTTTTGACGGTGCGATACAAAGCTGGTGAACGCTCCCGTCAGCACGCGCTTAGCGCGAGGTAAGCGCTACGCTTGTAGCGCTCCGCTGCATGTGTGAACAGGCCTTAAGGTCGGTTCTCACATGCAGCGAAGCGCCAATGTAGCGTCTCACGTGCCGTCAGCCACTTATCGTCTGCCATGAGCAACAGTTTTGACGGTGAGACACAAAGCTGGTGAACGCTCCCGTCAGCACGCGCTTAGCGCGAGGTAAGCGCTACGCTTGTAGCGCTCCGCTTCATGTGTGAACAGGCCTTAAAAGGGGTGCACCGGCTGTTTTTTGAGCTACCTAAACAAATTGCATTTTCTGACTACCCGGGCTTCAGTCGTCACGGTATGCTATTTATTTTCTCCAAATTCAAAATAGAAATTGAGAAAACCGTAAATGAAGTTGATGCCGAAACCATCATTCAAATTTTCGCGCGCTCTTCAGTGGTGTAACGTCGCACATGGTACAGACTTTCAGGTCGTGCATGTGGTCTTAAACAGAGTATGTCAGGTGTTTTTTGCGTGCTTCTCAGTGAATCAGTTACCAAGCATTCTTTTCCCACCATCAAACGTCTTGTAATGAGTTGGGAACATGGCTTACTGCCCCTTTGTACCATTTCTGTCGTCACACTTCAATGTTGCCAGTAGGGGCTGCCAGTTTGAGAAACACGATGAAAACGAAATTCAAAAATTCAATAACTTCGCGAATTTTTTCTTTTCACACAATACCTGGGGAACTCGCAGAGCCATGTCTATCGGTGGGTTGAGCCAATTTTGAAGCAAATCAACGACCATGAAAAAATCCCCGAGTACCCTTTAACACCTCTACTTGAAACGTCCATGAAACATTGAACCATCAATTCTCCAGGCGAGCGCCAAAAGAACAAAGAAGCACGAGATCTGTTATTTTTTCGAATATTCTAATAAATCAACTTGTCTCCTCCAAGATGTTAAATTGAACAGCCGAAGGCCCTCGCTAAATCTCAAACTTTGTTGTCCGTGCAGCAGTCATGCTTTCTAGCACTGGTGGCATACGCAGGCTCGACAGGCTTGCAAAAACGGAGCGACCGGAAGTCGCTTGGGACGCAAGCAGCGGTTCGTGTTTGTAAACAGTAAAAGGTTCAAGGTTCAAGGTGTTTATTGTCACAACTTCCGCACAGCCGAGTGCCTGAGGCAGCCAAAAATGCAGAAGCCCATAAAACAAGTGCTAGCTGCCTCCTCGGCTGTGTGTTAACCGGTGAAATGATGAAGATGAATATACAAATGAAAGGGAGGAAGAAATGTTAGTTACACAATGTTATTGAGCTCGGAGGGCACGCGACACAGTCCCGCTAAAGTAATTACTGAATTAGACATGCTTCGGTGGCCAACATTTCTCTCTCATTGTTAACAAAATGGGGAAGAAAATCACTCGTGTTCTCAAGGTAGAACTCTGGAAAAATGCGCGCGCTTAGTTTTATGTAAAGCAGAGCTTGCTTTTCCGTCTCTCTACCCTTTGCTTTTAGTCTCCGCTTTTATGATTTGATATCAACCTGCGTATTTCATTTATTGGCCAACTCAAATTCAGCTTAATTTGTTTATCACACCATCAGCGTAACGCGTTGTTGAGAGAATAAAAGAAATACGAGTTTGTCTTCTCTCTTAGAGGCTTAGTTCTCAGGGGCAACCTCAATCAAAGTCGCACTTCTCTGCACTCATAACCCTCGAAGCGCAGGCTCATACGCCGATGGCTGACTCCGCGACCTCTCGTTTGCGTGTCCTTTAGGTAGTCCGGAGGAAAAACACATTCCTAGGATCAGATGACCCGAACGCATTCAGCGATTGTGGCCAAGAATGCGTACATAAGACGCTCCGTGCTCCTCCCATGGAAAGCCTCCCTGCCGCCGTAGCGCCGGCGAGCCAGAAGCCGAACCGAAAACCGGGCGTCCAACCACGCTTGCATTTGGCAATGCCTTCATTACAGACAACAGTTACGAAACGGGAAGGCGTACCTGCGCGGCCAGGAACCACACACCGACGCCACAGCGTGCAGATTCCGCGGCCGCGTTGGCCTGGGGTATAGACGTACCGGGAGCAGTGACCACCACCACCACCGAGATGTACTACTCTCCTTCACGCGTGACCCGGAGACCTAAGCCGCCGTTTGACAGCACACCGCGGGGCATGTGCGGCCAGCTGGCCATTCAAACCCCGAGGTGTTTGACCTCGCAGGAATGCGCAGCTTCTGGGAAAAGGTTCCTCGGCGGCGGCCCGGTGGGGAGCTGGCGCAGCGCGGCCCCGCACAATGGGCAGGGCGGGGGGCACCGCGGCGGGCAAGACGTCGGGTGGGGGAGCTCCCGGGGGACGCGGTGGCGGGGGCTGACGGCAAGACGACCCCGGTGACCACGAGGGCAGAGCGCTCTTTGGGGGAGACTCGCGCTCAAAATCCTCGTCAGGTTGGCAGGTGGGCGGGGTCGCCTCCCCCGTGTCTCGTATTTATATTCGAAGAGTTGTCGCCCGGTTTGTGAACAAGACTCGCACGCCTACGGTCCCGCGTGGCACGTCCAATCGTTACCATCTACGGAAGGAGCCCGAAGGTTGATGGGGAAGAGATTACGTTCTCACGCGTGAATGCCATGCTGTGGGCTTGAGTCGGACGATTCGTATGTCCATTACGCATCGCTAATCAATTTTCCGAGAAAAAAAAAACTTTTTTCCCCCTTTTATGTGGATTATTCATTCTGCAGAACGGAATTGCTGGCACTACACGAACTCCGCGGTGGACTAGGTTCACGCGACCAAACTCTGTACAATTTTGTATACGGAGAGCAGTGTAGATTTTATTTTAATAGCTCTTTCTTTTCTTTTCGAATTATTCGGTGTTTTTTTGTTGATCGGCAGCTGGGCGGCTGTTTTTAACGTTAAGTGCCATTCTAGATAAACATTCAACCAGAGGCGCAGCGAAACATTTTTTACGCGGGGGGTGCGGTTGAGGTAACTAGAATGTTCATGACTTGGGGAAAGGGCGGGGAGGTCAGAATGCATGTGTATATTACAGGGTCGGCTGGGTTAGGCTGGTATGGGGCTGGAGCCCCATAACCTCCCTCCCTGGCTTCGCCACGTTGAACACTCATTGATGACCGCACTTGTAACTTTTCCACGTCACAAACCCGCATTAAACGAAAGCGTTTGTTAGCAAGCACTATGATGAAGCCAGACCGGAGTGAGGTTTCCTTCGCCGGGGCTCCAATCTCTGTGGACCTTGTTTCCCCCAGCTCCCAGATCCAACCTCGTAAATGACACAGTGGAAGTCTTGGGTTACAAACCGTAAAGCTGTCGGCGACTTTGATAAGGAATCATTTTTGTAACCAGTTACCCCGGAGTTTTAAGCGGTCCGGTGATGATGCACGGTCAGTGCCCGCCTCTTCACCCGAGGTCACTAGACGAGCATGGAAGCCGATATCTCGCTATACGCCGTGCACCGCTAAGCTGACGGGGCGGTGGTTAAGCCACGTGCTAGTTGGACCAGTCATACGTCGATATTTCGTCACATGATCACGCTCCCGCCGGCAGATACCCACACGCAGAAAGCGGAGTCAGGCGATGAGAGGCAGGTGCTTGATTCGTCCATTGATGGCGCAGCTCCCCACCGGCCTGTCAGCTTATAGGGGTGAACAGAGTGAACGGAGTACATGATCGCCGCGCAGGCAAGGTGTAAACAACCGTTGCTAAGTTTCGTTTTCGTGCTTGGGCGCACGTCCAAAATGTTCACGGCCTGGGATGTTTATTCTTACAGCCTCGTCAGCCGCCTCGCTGATTGTGAAAACGGCACGCGTTGCCGTCGCTGGTGTAAAATACACCGGGTAGGGCTGCACGCAAATCAGTCGCCGCCAGGGTTCCGTGTCTCGACACGATGTCAGAAACAAGGCTGACACGAGCGGCAGGAGAGTTAGTCCCAACCCCGTGTGAATACCCGACAGCCAGGCCGCTAATTATGCTCGCTTTTGTTGTGACTGTTAGAGAAGTTGAATAAATGATTGCCTGGTTGGACTCGCCCTACGCGCGACCTTGATATTATTTCATAGCCATACCAGAGTCCTTCAATACGCTATTAGTCACGAAACTTTATTTTTGATTTACTTATTTACTTCATACTGGAGACCCTTACAGGTCCAAGCAGTATGGCGGACAAAAACAACAAATAACGCTACATAACCTGTGGTTATAAGTAAATAACATTCTAAACATACTGCAACACAGGGCAGTTCACAAAACACAAGTCAACGCTGTGGGAGAGCTGCCGACAAGGGGGCTTAGAGCCGTCAATCTAGCCAGCGGCCAGGGGAGTATGACAACCAGGAAGTGAGTCGGAATTTCTAACCCCATCTGAAGGAACCACCCCAAAGATCGTGCTGATACGTCATCACACTGGCAGCGTTTCTCGCTAATGTAAGCATCTTTGGCTATGTACACTCAATACTGGTCAAACTTTGATATCTTCAGCGTTCTCCAAAATAATATTAATTGTCATTCGTTTTTCAATGACTTATCAATACCCCCATCACCGTCTCACATCAGCATCGCCATCAAGTAGAGGCAATGAGAACTCGTACGCTCGATTGCCTAGCTATTTTTCGCTTTCAAAAACAAAATCATCACTTTTGATAACAAACGAAAAAAGCTTATTTGTATGTTCTGTGCAGAAAAGTGAACAAAAACTGACATCCAAGTTAACATATTTGTCTTTTCTTCTACAAACCTTTCTCGCTCTCACTTTTCTCAGCTGTTTCTGTATGTGCACTGCCTTGTGAATCACGCGAAACACTGAAAAAAAACAATAATTTACTTTGGTTTAGTCAATGAGCCAACGAGAAAGGCCATCTGTATTTTGCTCCAAAGGCCATTCAGTCCGAATCAAAAATGCGCCCTCACCCGTTGCTTCCGATAATACATGGTCATGAAAGCATGATACAAGCCGTTCTTTTTATTAGTCTATAACTGGTTAAAGGAAGATCAGTAATTAGTGTTTCGAGCGTATTGTAGGCATCAATTAATTGAGTTTATAAAAAAATATAAACGTCAACCTCGTTGAAATTTTGGTTTGCTACCTTACGAAAAAAAAAAAGGCTCGCGTATGTGTCACTTAGAGTGAATGGTAAGCTTGATACAAACGCATAAATGAGGACCGAGCACTTTCTGGCAGATGTTGGAATGCAGAATAACTGAATAATCTGGCTCGAGTATAGGTTATTCGGTCATCTTTGACATCCCAGCCTAAATATTTTCCATGTTTTTAGGCTAATTATTGTCTGAAGTATCACAATGTAGAGGGCTGGGCTAATTGATGGAAGTTAAACATGATGTAGGCATAATGACGCGTGGCAACGAAAAGAAAGGAATTTATGGCTCGTGTTCCTATACTTTGTCTTCGCTATTCCGCATTGTTACATCTACAGCATGTTTATTTTCTAAACGTAAATGAGAGAGAGAACATCGTAATTGTGGTGACTAATTTCTATGCTCCTGAAATTTCATTTTATCTTAATTTAAGGCAATGATGACACCTGCTATCTCGCCAATTATGACGTGAACAAAGACTTCTCCGCTCTGTGCTTTGCTTTCCTTTAATTATTTCTTCAGTACACCTAGAGATTTGGGATTTCAGATTGGAGGTTAAAATGGCTATTTGGAAGGTTTTTAGGTTCACAGAATTATCTACAGAATTCTGGAATCAGACATACTGCAAAAAGGTTTTACATGCCTGAGTGAATCTTTTAGATCTCCTTGGGGCTATAAATTCTCGAAGATTTGATAAAAGCTGCGAGGACAATATTCGCTTCAACCAGACTATCGCTGACAGCAGCTTTCCAAAAACTCGATTTGTGTTTTTTTTAAATGTGACTCCTACTCCTTAGGGGAGCCCTAAAGTGAAAATGTCTCCTTTTTTTTTTCTTTTTAGCTGGACAACAAAACTGGACGCCGCTCAACTTCAGATACCTCGGGTGACACCACTTAAACAGTCTGGGTGGAGTCAAAATATCTTTCTTTGATTCCTGATTGGACCGTTGCAGCACATAACGGGAGCGTTCTTGGATCATCTGTCGCCAAGGTATGGAGTTCATACCCAATTTTGTCTCTCTTCCTATTTCTCCACGTCGCAACACGCAAGGAAGCATTTCGTGGCATCGCCACTGCCTGCCGAAAACAATGACTATGTACAGTTTTACGAAGAATCCGTTCTTTAGTTGTTTATATTTGAAGTTTTTTGGGGACTTTGAACACATTGGCAAGTCCGAAACTGCGGTTACATTATTTCGACGAAAAATTTTAGTATTCGTTTAAATATAAGTATAGTAACATCGTCTTTTTGGGATAATTAAGAAAAAAAAAAAACATTTGTAAAAGTTGCACGGGAGCCAAACTAAAAAAGAGCGTGTTTGTCATTTTACTATTTCATAAAATGAGCAAACCACAGATATCGACCATGTCAGTTTTGTCTATGGACTGTTTTTATGGCTAGATAGGAAGCAACTTTGCATGACCTGATCGGGCCGCGCAACATAAATATCTACAAATTAAAAAAAAAATACTAATTGCCGATTTTTAATGCGAATAGCATTCTTTGGATACTTCACGCACTTTTCGTCTATGTATCTATCTATCTATCTATCTATCTATCTACTACTATCTAACCTCTTACGCCGCGGGTCGATAAATAAATAAAAAGACCGGCGCCGGCGGGATTCGAACCGTTAACCCTTTGATCAGCAGGCAGACGCGCTAACCACAGAGCTATGAAGGCAGTCATTCAAAGCACTCTAAAAACTTGTTTATATCTTTACCATCGCGCGCGTTCCATGCACGAGGGCTCATTCCGCTCTCGTGAGGCTTAGCACGAGAGCGGAATGAGCCCTCGTGCATGGAACGCGCGCGCACCGGTAGCTGTGACAGCGCTAAAGCGCGTCCTATGGTAAAGATATAAACAACCGTTTAGAGTACCGTTGGTTGAGACTAGCTGAGACGCCAGAAAGTCTGGTCGGTACCATTTTGAGTGTTTGTGCGTATGGCGCGTGCTTTGCTCGCCTTCCTAAGTGACACAAACGCACGTGCTGGGCTGCGGAGATCGTGCGCAGGGCTGTGAAAGTGTCAACAAATTTAGAATCGCCTCAAGAGTGGGCTGGCGTATCTATACTTCGTTTCAGCTTGGTCCAGACGCCGCTGATGCTACGAGCGCGAGCGTGTGGCCCTGAATAGTGCTTGCATTGCACGAGCGCGCGTGCTTGCATGGGACGCTGGAAGCCCCGAGCTCGCGCTTGTCGTATCGGCTGCGTCTGGACCCAAGCTGAAACGAAGGAGTGTGCCGTCACCTGACGAACGCGCTGCTCCGCACCGTTTGATGCTATTCGCATTAACGTAGATAATCATTCTAAAGGATGGTTTCTGCTGATTTTTTTTTTGTAAATTATAGTGATGGATTATTTGAGTGGTTTGGGGAGAAATTTGACGCGCGGGTATTTTTTGAGAGTGACACTCTAAAGCCTTCGAGGCTACTTCACCTCGCAGCACGTTCAAGCTCCATCATGAGTGCGAACGGAGCGCTCCCAGCAAGTATTCAGTTCAAAAACGTGAAGTACGCAGGTCTCGCTCACTCATTGTCTCCTTTACGTTAAGCTTTTCTACGCCTCCCTGTACAAACAATACATAGTTTTAGAATAGGAGCCTGCGCAGAATTTTTGCGCATGCGCAGTGCGACACCCCAAGCTGCTCGGAGGACCCAAATATGTTGCCCCCCCCCCTATTCTAGGACTCTCTAAATTCTTTCGCATGTATACGCTCTCGTGAAAAAATTTCTTAATTTCTTGCGCTACAACGGCATTTGCATGCGAGCCAAAGGACGCAGTGATGTATCTTCTATACGCCCACTTCATAGCAGAGCGTGTTTCTTGTTGTAAGCGGCGTTTATCTTCTCCAACCCTGACCACGAGACGTTTGTCCCGTGCGTGGCGGCGGAGCGCGCAGTAAATTCTCCTTCCTGTATCTCGACGACCTTCTTGTCAGCCTATTATCGTAGCTGTCGCGGCTCACTCTTTATTTGGAAACATCGGCAGCCTTGGTTGTTTCATTTCACCCAACGGCGCCAACACCCAAAACGCGGGGGAACTGCTTCCGTGCGACCGTTTTAGATTAAAGAGAAGGAATTGGCGGACGGTGTTTGTTTTGGGGTTTGGACGTAAGGCTGACGCGTGCAGTCCGCCGTTTCGACATTTTCCGTTTTGCCTGCTTACGTATATTTTTTGGCTCTGAAAATTGACACATTCTCGTAAAATGGAGCTGTGATTCACTAGTCCCGTCGCATCCCATTACTGGAGCTCAAAGGAAAAGGTCTGGACTAAATAGGAGGAATATTGGAGGTTATCCCCAACTACAGAAATATTCAGCCCTAATATTGAACTCTAGTAACCTTATAGTTACAGGAAACAAATAAACATAAACGCGTGTCGTCCTCTTTTTCGTCTGTATGCAATCTTGTGCAGCAGGACGAGGACAAAGAGAGAACAGGACACAACAAGGCGCACCTAGTGTCCTGTCCTCCCTTTTGTCCTCGTCCTACTGCGCGTACAGATTGCATAAGATGTCAGACCAGCTCGCCCAAACAACCACTCCTCTTTTTCGTGTCCTTCTTGTTCCTTCTTCCGGGGTCTCAAGTTTAGTTATGTCTACAATTCCCCAGCTTGCCTGTACTTTTACTCTTCTCTCAGTCAACACTATCTACACTTTAATATTTGTGCCCCCTCCAAAACCTGAACGAGTGCACCAGCGCCTCCGGAAGAACAGCTTTAAAGGTGCCCGCATCGAGGGCGGAATCCCGGAAATTTCTCCTGCGTGCGCTTCATGCGACAAAAACGCGAGGCTATTGTGATGCGGCGCTATGACCTCAGCTACGCGGCGGAGGGAAGGAGGGGTGGTCGGACGGCACAAACAATCCTGCTTTGTGGCCGATCAATTTGTTTTCAATAATATCTGAGCCGACGTACGCTTTGCGCTTCCCCTTTGCCCGCCTCCTCCTTTCCTATATCGTCTCCACTGTTTACCTTGCCCCAACCTGGCTCCCCTCACAGCTAAGGAGGGAGCACTAAATGATTGTCTTCCCGCAGAAAACAGAGGTTGAACGTCGGCCTTCCAACTGTCTGGTGTCAAATGTAGAGCCTAGCTAAATTGGTCTGCGGTGGTGTTAAGTGTGGAAACCGTTAAGTTGGACTGCAATGCTGACATTCCTCCAGTCGGCATGCCATCGTCGGAGTGAACGAGGAAGCTGAGGAAGAAATTGCGCCTGCTGTCGACGTCACGCACATCCCCGCTCATATTTTTCCCTCG
The DNA here is from genome assembly GCA_037355805.1 of Ixodes ricinus. NCBI lineage: Eukaryota > Metazoa > Arthropoda > Arachnida > Ixodida > Ixodidae > Ixodes > Ixodes ricinus. Next base: position 28,416 of record JAZHYW010060052.1, on the reverse strand, counting down.
TGTGAATACCCCTTTTAAAGAGGGTGCGGGTAATCAAAGAACTGCAAATTTGCAAAATTTCAACTTGTTCGGAACAATGATCGAGCACGACGCAGTAATAACCGTAATTCATAATCGCACGTTATGCTATTGCTGAACGATTGGCCATGTTTTTCGTTCCAAACGGTGCACTCCGAGCGAGCGCTCGAAGAGAAGCGAACGGAGGGGCGCGATGCGTCACGGAGCATACCGGCGCAAACATAAAACAGAAAGAAAAGTTTCCCCTGCATTCATGACGTGGCAGGGCTGGCGGGATTTATCAGCTTTGCCCTTGGTGGCGTTGTCAGCGCGTTCGTGGTGGTTAGTGGTGGTGTCAATGGCGTCAGCGCGTTGCCAGCCGGAGCCGTTCGAAGCGCGCGTGGGGCCGACGAGCGTGTGGCTGGCCCGGCCGTCAGAAGCTCTCCAGCACTCTCCAGCTTAGGGCTGAACGGGGTGGGGGGGGCAACGCTTTTCTCCGAGTTTTGAGCGACTGGCTAATGCCTACAAGGGGAGACGGCTGCATCCGGCCAGCACAAAACGAGGGTCCGAGAGAGAGAGAGTCCACCCTTTCCGTCTCTCTCGGACTGTTTGGTTCAATGCGAGATTTTTGAGTTGAGGAGGAAAGGCTAGAAGGAAAATGTTGAAAATGCCAAGAGCAGCGCCGCCGCCAGCGTGAATCTGCTACGTCACGACTACGTAGTAGACTCCACAACGTAGCTAGACTACGCATCCCAAATAGGCTCATGCATCCACCAGGTGCACATTGGAAGATCGTTTTTTTAGCTTTAAAATTAGTTTTCTTTGCGCTTTCAACGGAAGACTGGTGTTTATGGAGCTTAGGGTGCAACATGCAACACATTCAAGCTAGAAAATGAGCTCTGAAATTTGTTTCCTACCCCTTAGCGGGGCGCATGAAATCAATTTTCGCTCGAGATAAATTGGATTTTACAAACCGCGTATCGTTTAGTGAGCCGAAAGAAAAATAACTATTGCACGAGTGTAGAAAGCCTGAACCCTGCTGTTACGAAGATTTGAAAAAAATGCAGCGGACTATTTCGTATCCCTCTTCGGAAGCTCTCCACCTTTTCACTGTGAGGCACCCGCGATGCGCAAGCACGTTAGTCGTTACATCGCTTCCGCATTGGGCACGAGTACCGCGTAACTCGTACGTTCGAGTTGAAAGATGTATCTTCTTGGCGTTGTGTTTCCGTGGAACATATTAATATACAGTATCAAGCACAAATGACTTGTACATTGTTCAGACTACGAAAATTACATTTTCGAGTGCAATATTTGATGATATAATATTTTACGTATGTAGAAATATTTTGATGGGGACATATAGGGTGCAGTGACCCTCAATTTTCCCCAAGGAACTTTTGAGATGAGAGCTGAGACATCTCGTCTTGGTGCTGGCAGCGCTAGTTTATATTACTAATATTTGGTGCACATAAGGCACATGAGAGAATAGCAGCTACGTCATTCACTGTCTTCACAGTGTAAAGGATAATTCGGACGTAGTACACCAGCTCTCGTTACACCTCGGACACCAGGGATGACACTGCGTTACTCGATCTGAAGCAGCATCCGCACATCCCTAAAGAAAATATCGTAAGGGTGCAGGCGAGCTGGTGAATATTAACCATGTTGAATTAACCTGAGATTGGGGTAGCGAGGAAACATCAAAACGTAGAAGAGACAGGAAATAGACAGGACGACGTCTCAAGTTCAGCTAACAAGAAGGTAGCGGCAAAGTGCCCTCAAAGGATTCAAATATCCCTCCGCCACCTCCGCATCCAATAGTCCCATCGTTTCCGTGACGTCGTGGCCAACGCGGGAGAGGGTTTTGCCTGCTTGTAGATATTTGCTTTATCTTTCGACCTCTGACTTACCTTGTGGAAGCCACGAGAGGGCGATTTAGTTTCTCCCTCCGATGGAAACAAATACGACTTTGGGAGATTAGGTCCCCCTCCGATGGGTACAAGGGCCACTTTCAGGGGCTCGGTCCCCTCTCCGATCACTCTGTAGCCAATATCTACTCATTGAACCGGAACAAGGGGTGTTTCCAGTCAACTATTCTTTCGACTGTGGATGGATTTGAAACGGACGCATCACGCTTGTGGGAGGAGCTTCTCCTACCTTCTTGACTTGTAACCGTCTATACTTTATTTAGTCCACCTCCTTTTATAGTCCCAATCTCAAGGTCATCTCCACGAACACAGAAACACGAAGTCCATACAGTTCAAGCGTCACAGTCTCCATCACACAATGAAAGAATGTGTACAACCTTACAAATCGGCGCGATAAGGCAACATCCATTCAAACTTGAACGAAGGATATTTTCCCCTTCTCATCTAAACATAGTTCGCACTTCTAGCCAAAAAAAAAAAAAGCGCTCTCCACCTACTGCAAAAAGGCAAAACAAAATTAACTCCAATACGTTTTTGGGTAAACACACGGTAAAAAAGAAAAAAACAGTTTTTTACAGTTTTTTTGGAAGATCACAGTCAAGGTCGCACTTCAAACAACCAACATAGCGCATAAAAAAAGGAGTGATCATAACCTTTTGAGAAAGCTTTTTGAACTGTTCCTTACATCGTTCCTCTGTTTGTGTATTATTTCAGTTTCCGACCAGAGCGTTATGCAGTTGTTAAATTCATGAATATGTTCGTGTAATCTGTCATTGATGCAGCGTGACGTCTGTCCTACACACTTAAATCGACAGTCCAAGGGTATTTCATACACAACATCAGTCTCGCAACATACCGATTTTTCCCGATGGGCCTTTTTGCACCCACTCACACCTGTTGGAAATGGCGCCAATTTGCTTAAGGGGAAGCTACGGAGGTTCTTGAAAAAGAATGAAAGCCGTTTACAACTCCCTGTAACACCAAATTAGAGCGCAGCTCTTGAGGAGGAGGAGGGAAGGGTACTCAGGGGAGGGTATACCCCTCCTTTCTCCTCCTCCCTCATTCTTCACTCTCCTCCGGGGGAGGGGGGTCACGTGGCGAGTTGGGGTCACGTGACCCCCCCCCCCGACGGAGTGACGTGACCCCGGGGGGGGGGGGGGCTCGCGCGGTCCATTATGGGACATTCCCCATAATGCACCGCGCGGTTACGCCGACGCCGACGCCGACGCCGCTCAAGCCGACACAGGCGCCTAAGAGCTGCGCTCTAAAATTAGTTAGAAGTGAATTCTGATGTATTTTTACCCTGTAAACCCAAATACCGGAACCATTTGCTGCGCAAGTATTTTTAAACACGAGAAACACGAAAGACAGTCGCTGTACGTGACGTCATCAACGGATCTTTTGACTGCCTAAAGCTAGAAAGGCGGGGCTTCAGCCCTATTTTGAAATTTCTCTTATGGCTCTGGCACGTCGCATTGAAACATAATTGCGATGTCTGTTATTCTAAAGGGCCAAATGAACTCAATACAAGTGTTTTTCTCAAATGAACTAAACCGTGTCCACTCCAAACTGCCTCGCGCATGCCTTCAGGTTGTGAGAAATCTCATGAAAATACGGGATTACAGCAAGCGGTTCCCGAAGGAAAAATCCATCAATGTAACCCTGTTTGGCAGTCAATGTTTTCTAGTGGACCGCTGACTGTGCCTGACTGTACGTCAAGCATGTCTGATTGGCCAACAAGTTACTCTGACCGACAGTCAAACTCCAGTCAGACTCCACTTGTCGGCTTTCTGATGGTTTCCTGGTGGCAGTCTTCCGCCGCGAAATGCCGTCAAGATTTCTTGGTGGCGATTCTGATTGTACATCGATTGTCTCTGACTGTACGTCAAAAAGCTTTGACGGGCAGACAGACGTACGGTCAAAGGACGTAAAGTTCGTTCGAATACCACTATTTCGTCAAATCTATGAATACGAAAAATAATCTATGCACGAGAAAACGATTTCGGGACGTGAGCCCATGAAACCGCTGATGTTAGAGATATGACGAGCAGGGCACCCGACAACCCTGATCAGACGCCCGCCGAAACGCCGAACACGCCACTTTCTATACTTTCGCTTCGCCCATAGAGGCTTCGCCGAGCTTCCATGAACGATCGCTCTCGACTCGTTTTGTTTGCCCGCTTGCTCCAACCTGTCGATCCTGCCCGGGCTCTACAATGTCATATGTTTTAGTAGAATTTCTCCTCGACAAGACCCAGTCTGTCGTGAGTTCCGACTATGTAAGGAACTTTAGCGGTGTAGTTGAAGACGACAAGGTGTACCAGGTCTACTGGGCCGGAGACGCGCGAACAAAAGGAGGGTTCTACGACGCGAAAGTACTCTACATGGCAGGTGAGTAGAACTGAAGTACGGCGATTGATGTACGAGTGCTTTGCATAACATGCTGAAGGCTTAACTGCATATGGAGCCGAAGCATTCCTTAGAGGCTGTGTCTACAGTGCCGTCCGACGGCACTCCACTCGCGCCTACAAGTGCCGTCCGAAAGAGAGTCAGACGGCGCGTGTATCACTGGGGAGCTCGTTAACCACACCCCAGTGTCTAGAGTACCGTCCGACGGCACTCTTGCAGAGCGTTCGAGTGCCGTCCGACGGTACTCTACTCACGCGTTCAAGTGCCGCCCGAAAGTCTCGTATAAAACGAGTTCTCAAACCGAGTTTTTTGAAGCTGCAGTGTAGCTTAGTGGTAAGACGTCTGCCTCATGAGCAAGCGGTCCCGGGTTCAATCCCCCGTGCGGGATTGCTTTTTTTTTTTAATCTTTTGAGCATTTTGTTTTGTCGACGCATTTGGCGATATTTACATTTCTTTTTTACGATTAACATTGGGAAAACCGAATGTTGTCGACGAAATTTCGCTGAACAAAATGGTCAGACGTCACCTGATGGACCATCAGGGCACGTTCCACCAGGGCTGCTGACTGGCAGTCAGTGTCCCAAATTACGTACCTTGATGGAATTTTCAATAGGTTCTCGATTTCTGTTCTGTTTCTCTCCTGCGTTTGAGGGACAATTCTAACTTCTGCTTGATAAAACTGTCATCATATCCTACACTACTCAACCTTTTCCACTGCCTTTCTACCGATTCAGTGATATCATGATGGACACACGACGTTCCTAAAGCGTTCCTGACCAATGAATTTACGATCCCAGCCTTTACGGTCTTCGAATGACAACTAATTGTTGGCAAAACCAATTTCGAATTTCCTGTTCCGTATTTATTTATTTTTTTATTTTGTGAATACTGTTCACCCCAAGTACGGGGCTTTAACAGAAGTGGGGTATATAGAACACTCAAACATACAACATCAGGGCTACAACACAGTACGCATTCAGCGACATCTACTTAAAATAAACGGGCTGAAATAGCACACACTTTCAACATATTATCTAGCACTGAACAAAATGAATTCTCAGCACATGAAATCTACGACTTAGCAAAAATATTTGAAGTACAATTTATCAGTCCAAATCACACACATTCAGAAGGGCGCTCTCGAATTCATCTAAACAGTCCAATGTCAAAATATTTTGTGGGAGATTATTCCAGTCTTTTACAGTTCTAGGGAAAAAAGAAGACTTATAAACGTCAATGTTACATTTGGGCACTTCAAACTGATTAGTACTAACGTGTCTGAGTTCTCTCGATGCGCGATGTGTTAATCTAGAATCCGGGTTGATATTATACAGGTGATGAGAAAACATAAAGAAAAACTTTAGTCGAGCGATTTTTCGACGGACGGAAAGTAAGGGGAGATTGAGGCTGTTCAGCATATCTGTAACAGAATCAAGTCGCTTGTATTTGGATAAAATAAATCGCACCGCCTTCCTCTGAACTTTTTCGAGTTCGCCAATTTGATTTTTTCTATAGGGGTCCCACACCGATGCAGCGTACTCCAAGGTAGGCCTAATATACGTTGTGTAGGCCATTAACTTCACTTGAGGCGGAGCACTGTTCAGGTTTCGTCTTAAAAACCAAAGCTTTTTCATTGCTTTCTGACATATTTCATTTATGTGCCTACCCCAACTTAAGTCTTTAGAAAGTGTCACACCCAAGTATTTAAAACTATCAACTTCAACCAAAGGACTCCCATCAAGCTCGTAAGTAAAAGAAAGAACATGCTTAGTTCTGTTAGTTATTCGTGCAAACACTGTTTTTTGTGTATTAATTTTCATCTTCCATTCTGAGCACCAATCTTGAATAGACCTAACGGATGCACTTAATCTGTGCTGGTCGTCTTCCTCCCTGATTTTTGAATATAACAGACAATCATCCGCAAAGAGCCGCACAGTAACCCCTCGGCTTATTTCTGCCGCGATATCATTAATGTAAATTAAAAATAATACTGGCCCGAGTACTGACCCCTGGGGGACGCCCGAGGGCACTTCAGATACAATTGAACAGACACCGTTAACCTCTACATGCTGCACCCGATTAGATAAATACGCCCTGATCCACAATATCACGCTATGATTTACACCATGCAAAGAAAGTTTATGAAGTAGTTCAGTGTGTGGTACTCTATCAAACGCCTTAGAAAGGTCAAGGCATATCGCATCAATCTGTCCTCGCTCATTAGAAGAAGCGGCAAAATCGTCAAATGTTTCTATGAGTTGCGTGACCGTCGATAGTTGCTGGCGGAATCCATGTTGGTTAGAATGAAAAATGTTGGAGGATTCAAAATACTTGTATAATGCTTTTGAAATAATATGCTCAAATAATTTGCATACTATGCACGTTAGAGATACGGGGCGGTAGTTTTCAATATTATGCTTACTTCCTTTTTAAGAATTGGTACGACCCTTGCACTGCGCCAATCGGGGGGTACACGGTGTTGTTTCAGTGATGTTTGAAAAATAATGGTAAGAAATTTTGAAACCCATTCTGCATATCTTTTTAAAAACTCGTTTGGTATTTTGTCTGGCCCGGTTGACTTCTTTACGTCTAAGTTTAATAGTAATGAAAAGACTCCTCTTCAGTAATCATTATATCCCCCATAGTACTATTTGTCGCACTGAAGCTCAAGTCCTCTATAGCACCGTCTGTATTAACAAACACACCCAACATAGCCCTCGATTCACGTGAATACGTCAACCCAGGTACTGCAGAACGCCTTCCTCCGGTTTTTCCCACTCTCCACTTTCCACTTTCCAAGGAATGTCTGACAGTGCTATCTCGCGCGTCTTAGAGGGCTCCTCCGTCAGAAGATTACATCATCGTTTACAAGAGACAGCTAGGAACCGCTATATGGCCCCGGGCAGACCTGTACGTAATCCGTTACAAGTAACGAAATTACCTGTAATCCCTTACATTTATCAGTAATTTTGTAACGGAATAATTTCATATTTAAGAAAGTAATTGTAAAGTAATTTCTCATTCTTTTTGACGTAAGGGGATGTTTGTAATCCGTTACACTTTTGCTTTAATTTGCGGAGAAAAAATTGAAACTTTAAATATAAATAAAAAAAATGGTAACTTTTAGTAAGTTTTACTGGAATCACACTGTCACTTGCATTTGAAAAACGCAAGGCCTGGCATTCTTTAGATGCTCAAAGCCTTTCTTCATGTCACTAAACCCTCAACTCAAATCTCTCTTTTTTTGTGTGTGTTTGGTTTGGTTGTCTACAAATTGTAACTCATCAGCTTGCTCGCGCACAACGAAGTGGGAAGCACACTGGTACAAAGAACCGGACTCTCCATGCAAAGAATATTAGGCAAATACCCGAGTTCAAAGTGTTTCCTTCCAACAAAAAACAAATACAAAAAAAAATCGAATTGACCGCGAGCTGGTTTAGGGGATCTGTGCGCGCCTTTTATTTGTGTCTTTTACTCTCTTTACTCACTTTACACATGTCCTGTTCTCGTCCTCGTCCTTGCTGTTTTAAACTTTTCAAGTTTCGTATCTATTAACCAACACGCTCGTTTTCAATTGTAACTTCGCACTTTCTTTGCTTCCTTCTGGCCGAGAGAGAGAGCGAGAGAGAGAGAGAGAGAGAGAAGATGACCTCTGTATCAACACTGCAGTGGCGCAGAGCGGTCGTTTCAGTGTATTTGCTCACAACAGATGCAGTCGTAGCTAACGCGCTCATTGCGAAAGTCCGTTGTATCGGGGTTGCACCGAAGATTTGTGATCTGCTGGGTCAACGCGTCAAGTCCCTTGCATGGTTGTGAGCAAGGCTACTTATATCCTCGGAAATCACCGTTGTGCTCAAACAGTGCGCTGTATGTTGCATGTAGACTTCGAGCCAGTCAACCGTGAAACTCACGCTACCTTTATCGGTCACGCACCCCTGACAGTTCCATTACTTTTTATGTGTGCGTATGGGCGCCCTTCCAAACAAAGTGCGAAATATTTACTTTATTCATATTTGTTATGTTGGGCGTCTCAACCCGTATGTAGAGGAAGTCCACTCCTTTTATTTCCACGATATAGCGTACGGCCATAGCCTGCTCACACCAAGGGCAACTCGGGTAGCCCGGACTCCGGATAACGAGGCGGCGGGACGGCGGCATTACGTGACCGCCCGAGTGGCGCCGTAGGAGTTCCACAAAGCGGCGGGAGGTTTCTCGTATTATACACAACAACATTTACATCTCGATCTTGCGAACATCAGGCAGGACCTATTAGTATGGTGCAGCGTGAAGGGCGCGGTCTGATAATAACGATGTCGCGGCTGGCTATCTTTATTCTGGCTGCGACGTCGAACACGAGTCGGATTAGGGGATAGTAAAGGTTCTTCTGATGTTGTTTGACGATGGATGTGTCGTCGCCGGGTGTCGCTCGTTGGGGAGCCTCCAGACGTCCCGTAATATCTACTCGCCACTGTGACCTCGCTGGCAGACCGCTAAGCTGCTCAGATGTTTGTGAAGATTAAAAATAATTTATTATAATAAAATAGCAACTGCCAATTAAGTGAGGTTACAAAGTAATAAAATAGTGAAAGAAATAGGCTCACTTGTTGCCGGAGCGTGGTTAAAAGGGTGTTGCTGCGAAACCCGTCTCCTTCTGCTCCCAATTTCACACTGAAGGATTCCTGCGTGCAATATACAAAATAGGTAGAGAAACACTTCCCAGGAATGCATAATATTCAAAGTCTCGATCTCACACGCGGAGGGTTCGTGGGGGGTCGCGGAGTCGTCGCCGTGAAGTGAGACGACACCGACGCCCCGGTCCTAAACAATTGGTGGCCAGGCGTATGTCCCTCACCGTGCACCGGACGCATCTCTGAGTCGAGCTCGAGTGCCTGCTTGTGGATCACAGCAGAGCCCTCTCTTTCGCGGACTAGAAATTTTCCGTTACAAATTTGCAAGCCATTTCTGTTTGGCATTATTTAGTTTTCCACAATTGTTGTCTTAGCAACTTAGTCCAGTTTCAATTGATGAATATCTGTTCATTTTTAACGCCCTTACTTTAGATATTCAGAAGTCTCTTACTGCTCTCTTCTTAGATCAAACAGTGATAGGCGAGGTTTTATCCCCCTTTAGACTCAATCTGTACACTGCGTCAATGCCGCCAGGTGATGGAGCGGGTAGTTGGATTTTAGCAGAAATAATCTGGTTGGTTTTCAGCAGGTTTGTGTTATCTTTGTTTTCTAAACTTCGTGAATTTCAATGTTCTTTCTCCTGGAGTACTGCTCACGTGCATCTACATCGGTTTTGAGCTCCTGGATTTTCAAACTCTTTCTTGGAAACTATCCTTTCAAACTCGATATTTTTCTTGCTTAGTTCGTTTAATTTTTTTATTGAGCTTTAACCTTCTCCAAATCTTTTGGTACTAGTATCCCATCACTGGCACGCGCAGCCGGGCCAGATCGCCGAACAGCTGCAGGGATGCGCAGGAAGAACGCCTACCGCCCGCGCTGTGCGTGAACGCGGTACCCTCTGATTGCGTAGTTTATCGCCGACGAACGGACAACTTTTCACAAAGGTGTCGCTCTTCCAGGCACGTAGCCAGGATTTTGTTTCGGGGGGGGGGGCCCGCCCATGACAAAATGCTGTATGAGGGGGAGGGGGGAGTGGAGGTCCCAGCAAAATTGAAGATTTCGGGGGGGGGGGGCGGGCCCCATGGGCCGCCCCCTGGATACGTGCCTGCGCTCTTCATTGTACATGCGTAGGTTCTCGATTTCGTCCCACAGCGTCGATAAAAGGTCGTGATCCCAGATGAATCTTAACAGGAACACCGTGGTCGAAATTGAACAGACGCCCATATTGTCGTACGCTGCAGGAACGCTTGGTGGGACAGTCAGCTGGGAGTTGGTTATAGCTAGATTTATTGGAGACATTTTCATTTTTGATGTCCCCGAGAACGGTGGATCAGAAACTATCCCGCTTGCTAGAACAACACCCCGATGTCATCGATCCCTAGCGTCCCTGGCCGCACAGGTTGCATTAGGATCGCTACCAACGCGTCATGCAGCGTATCATAACGAGCCCACGCGGCGACGCCAACGCGGAAGCGTGTGCTGTCTTGCGGCGTCGTTCCTCCAAGCTTCGGCCTGTTTGGCACTTGGGTCGGGGGTCCACTAACGATGACGTCATGCTGCAGGCCTTACCTTCTAGCTGGTATTGGCTAGGGCCAATCCTCGTTGGGCCAATCAAGCGTGACGTCCCGAATGACGTCACATGTTGCAATGCCAGTGTTTGGTTGGGTCCCGCAACGAATGAGTTTCCGCTTTACCGCCATGGGGCTAAAAAGGCTAAGGGATGAAAGCGTGCCACCTGGAGCGGCGGCGCGTCACTGATTACGTGCAGCACGGCGTGAGTCAGGGTGGCGGCGGGTGGGGAGGGGATTCGCCCTCTCGAACCTTGGCTCAGATAGGGGGATAGAGCCACCGAAGCTGCCACGCGACCTGCGGGGTGCCGCGGGAAAGAAAACAACAAGAATAAACACTACAGACTACAGCGCGCACGTCTGGAAAACATCGGGTGTATATGCTCCATCTCGGGAGGGCTGTATTGCCACGTCGAAGACGCAAGCCACCGGACGAGGTTTTCAAAGTGGGAAAACGATTCTTTGTTTTAGAACTTGGTTGTTTGAGTGGCCCTTTATTCCGTTCAGACGTGCGGTGGTGCAATCGCGTGGCGCGACGAAAGCGGCGTATTTATTATTATTATTATTTTTTTTTGACGCCGTGCTGTCAAAAACAAATCGTGCAAGTGTGAAGAATTGGTGTTTTTGTTTTGGGGCGCCATATGAAGTCGCGCGGAACGGCGGTGGGGGTGGTGGTGTTTTTGTGTCGTCGAGGCGAGAACACTAATTGTCGCGTTTAGAAGTATTTTCGAGGTGACGAAGGAGCTTCTGAAGACCCCCATCCTTGTCAGCAACTGTGTGTGTATCTGGTGCAGGATTGGGAGGGGAAGGAGTGGGGGGTATGCCTTTTGCTATAGCGGCCTATTTCACCTTACCATGGACCGCAGAAAACCCTGGAACCTTTCTAAGCCAATCTCATACGGTGTGAGGTGTCACATGACCTTCGGAAGGGCGCAGGGCGCCTCGTCACGTGATACGTTAACAATGGTGGATTGGCTGGGATGGCTCGCAGCGTGCTCTGCGGTCCATTGTTAGTTGATACGAAATATCGCAAGGGCTGTTCTTTTAATAGAATACGAATGTCCAAATTGAAGATTAGTACGACTAATCGCGACACCGGACAGAATTTTCCCGTAGAGTTTTTTCTGCACTGAAAACACGCGCAGCTGAGCGGCAAAAAAGAAGGTAATTAACTTCAAGGTTTTAGAACTAAGTAGTATTGTATTCGAAAGTTCGACGATATTTTCGAACATTTCTAATAAAAGTCAGTAAAGCACGCGAAAAAAAAAGAAAGAAAAAAGAATGGCACCTTTTGTCAATAGTACGCGCGATTCGTAGTCGACCAGTGTCAGGAATTGCTTTTTCGAGAAATTTGGGCAGAGAACACGCGTGGGCACCATGAGTGCTGCCACCTTTCGCTTTTTTCTCCACCCAGAAGCTCCGTACCCTTGATGTTGAAAATGGTAAATAAAAAAATTTAAGATTTTATTTTTATATTGGTTTAGGTAAGGTAGTGTTTTTATACTTTGTGAGCATGTCCATTCGATCGAGGAACAGTGATGTTAGGGAGCCGTTCAATATTTCTAGTCGCCGAGAAACGCAGTTCGCTTTTCTCGGGTGTCACTCGGCGGAATATTTTAGCTTTGTGATTGGGACTAGGTTGAGCAGCTGATAGCTTTCATAAAGTGATTCCTTCCTCTTACTGCATTCTTCTGAATTTTACCGTGACAATTAAAACTGTTATTTTTGTCTCCATTAAGTCTAGTGTGAACGCGTTTCATGCCTTGTTTACGATCAAAGTTGTTTGAATAATGAAGTCGAGGAAATGAACAGCAGCCCTTTTGAGATTTTGGACTTTGTAACTTCCCAGCATCGAGAGCGGCCCGGCAGTCAACTATCGGACGGCTTCATGATATTCCTCTCCCTGGAGTGATGTGTTGGTGACATTCTGAGCTCATGCCACAGATTTATCAGTGTCGAGTAGCTCCCGACATGTGAGTAAACACCCACTGTCCCGCTCCGGCGACGCCTACGAGGCGGGCGCCTGAGGCAAGGCCGGAGAAACTCCTCTTTGCAAAACATTTTCTCAGCAACAAAAAAAGTTATTTTTTAGTTTTTTGATATGTTGAACAGATGAGGTGGATTGAACTTTCAGCTATTTCGAAAGTTGCGGACACCTCTGCCGACATTGTTTTTTCTGACTCTCAATACGGCTGTTTCTGCATAAACTGGAGATTTTGTCATTTAATTTAAACACAACATGTAGGTACTAATGCTAACACATTAATACTTCGCACAAGGAGGGGACTGGACATGCGCACTGATTGATGCTGGGAACGGTGGTGTGACTGCGCATGCCCAGGGTCTACTCTCGGACCTCCTCTCCGGTAAATTGTAGGCCCGTCTATGCCGAAAATGTCACCGGTCGACATCATTACGCTCAACGGTATCATCTGGTTAGTTTTCGAACTTCACTTTGGTTTAAACCCTCGCCTGTCGTTGTCTTCGCAGCAACTGAAGACATAACGTTTGATGCGATGACTGTTTTGCACTGCATCGGGCTGATGGTTGTTATATCTGAGGCTTGCCTAATACTTGCATGACGGGGCAGGTTTTAGGAAGCGAATGGTGGCGCACACCAGAATAATGAACTGAATGACTGCGTTTCGTTCCAGCGGAATGAGCTTAGTCATACGGCGTAAAAGCAAATATCGAGGGACTTTACGTGTAAAAGCAAATATCGAGGGCGGAACGCGGATGATTAGATCATTATCGCGTTCCGCAACTGTAGCTTTGCGCCTGCTTCACGAGTGGTAACTTTGGCGCGCCCCCGATTTTCCCACGAGCTTCAAGTTGTTCTAAAAAGAGTTGATTTAGTGGTTTTCGATGACGCTCTCTAAGTTTGAAATTGGGACCATATGTTTATTTCCACTAATTAAAAGGTTAATTAACGAATTTTAATTAATTAGCCGACTTATCGCAACAATTAGCCACTCACATAGTGTACCCTGGCCGTATAACTCACCTACACAAACCGTATCAGCGGATCTTTTACGGATTTTTTTAAATAAATCTGTTCGAAATTATATATATATATATATAAATATATATATATATATATATATACAACACGGGCACTTCACGTCATCGTACGTGGTCTCCGAAGAGGAAATAAACGAACATATGCAGATGAATGAACCGTAATTAATCCAATGAATCAAAGAATTAAAGTTTTCAGGAACCCGCAGAAAGCCTGGCTCCGCCCTTTTTTCGGCTTTCTGCGGGTTCCTGAAAACTTTAATTCTTTGATTCATTGGATTAATTACGGTTCATTCATCTGCATATGGTCGTTTATATATATATATATATATATATATATATATATATATATATATATATATATATATATTCAGATATAAAGGAACAAGAACGAAATACCGTTTCAGATAACCCAGCATGCGGTTAGCGTTGTTAATCACATAACCAACAATGTCTGCAGCTATATGAACGCCCAAGTATTTAAATGAAGGTGCGGAAAGTAAGGAGATATTTTCAAGAAAATAAGAGGGAGGAGCATTAGATATACGCGATACTCTCATGGCTTTGCATTTGGTCGTCTTAATTCCCCCCCCCCCTCCCCTCACAAATCACACCATTTAGAAAAGGAGTTAATATCGTCTTGTAAATTCAGAATATCCAAAGTGTTAGTTTCCTTGTCTGTTTTTCCTCAATGTCCCTCTTTCGTTATCGTAAATTAGAAACCAACACGCTCAACCATCTACATTAGTAACCTCCCGATAAAATTGTACGCACTGGGGCTAGTTGGTGATTCATAGTTGAGAGGTTAAAAGCGCTAAAAAACAACGGACATGTGAAAGATGCCGACACCATGAGTAAACATTAGTTCCAAGTGGCGCTCCGTCGTGTTGCTCCCCTTTCACTTGTCCGTCGCTTTTTAGCGCTTTTACCCTCTGAACTTTCGGTAAAGAAGACAATCATCCGCGAATAAACGAATGGAATAAGGAATGAAACATGGCAAATCATTGATATCTATGAGAAGCAATAATGGACCCAATACAGAACCTTGTGGTTCTGTACAGCCGAAACAAGAAGTTGGAAAGAAAGAGAAAGAAAAAAAAAAAGAAAGAGGGAGAGAGAGAGAGAAAGAGAGGAAAAAAAAACTAACTGATAATTTTTGAGAGTCTGATATTTCGTAAAACATTTCGCAATCTAGAAAACATCTTAAAATACTGCCAGCCTAATAAACCCTACTCTGAGATTGCTCCCACGATGTCATATTGCAGCAGTTTAAAGGGGTGGGAAAAAGAAAGCGTTCAAACAGGCGACGACCGATTTGTCGGAGGACAGTCGATTTCCGTTTGGCTCTTTTATTACTCAAAAGCCCAAAACTAAACATCAGTTGAACTTGCAATATCTTTCAATTCACGAATGCATCCAAAACTAAAGTAGTAAATAAAGTTATATGAATGTGTATAATAAATATATAAGGACATGAATAATATAATAACTTACACACGGCATATATACTCCCTATATAATTTATAAAAGCTCTGATATGTTTATTGGATAAGTTATATATTTAAAATTCTTTCTTAATCAATAAAAGAATGTTTTCGAAAGAATAAAAAAAAATCGGCAATAAAATTGCGCTTTCGGGTTGGGCATATACTTCAGGTTCAAAATATCACTTAAACCCGAAAAACAAAAGAACTTGCAGTTTACAAAATGTTTGTTTGAGAATGCCTACTAAACATGTTTTCATCAAACGGCAATATACTGCGGTCTTATTTCAGGAGGGCGTAACATTATATAATATAAATGTGTATACGTTGTCTATAGACGTGTTATTGTTAAAGGGAATGTCAAACCATTCCTTATCGACCACATTTGACAAACTTTGGTCACGGGACATATTCAGTTTCTTTTTTAATTTTGATCTGTGGGAAAAGTTTAGAATGAGTTTGTTATAATCAAGATATATATTCCGTATTTTATGTTAAATATATGGAGCACTCCTTGTAATTAAAAAAGGAGTACTTTGAATATCCAGAAATATTGGCAATGTTATAAAACGTTTCTGAAAATAATTCAGGCGCAATTACACTTACAAAACTTAATGTAAACACACACATCAAAGCTCAGTTTGAAAATGCCCTAAAATCACGTTGCTGAAGTTAAAAAAAAAGCGATACATAAAATTTCCGTCAAACATGTGACCTCGGACAGCGGTGAACCATTTGTTTCCGCCTCGGCCAGTTCAATAGGTGATCACTTGAGAACAAGAAATCTAAAATGCCAACTTGCGGCTTGCACCCCTTTTTATGTTAAAAGTTCCCCTGAAGCACGTTTTTTTCTGATATAAAATTAATTTGATCCAAACATCGTGCCTTAGCTTAGTTCAAAACATCGTGACTCTTCCAGCCTACGTAAAACAGACTCATGCAAAATGTCTCGAGTACAATATACGACGATACCGGAACGAGCTTAGAGCGACAGCTATATCGCCTGCAGTGTTCACTAAGAACGGGTCAAGAGGTTGCGCTGAAAGGCGTTTCAAATCAGAACGGTCCGTTTCGGTGGGGACATTTCTGTTAATTTCTGCCATTCCGTTAGTTCCGGAGGCGAAAACACACACACACACACACACACACGCACACGACACACACACACACACACAGCACACACGCACACACGCACACGCACAGACACGCACACGCACACGCACGCACGCACGCACGCACGCACGCACGCACGCACGCACGCACGCACGCACGCACACACGCACACACGCACGACACACACACACACACACACACACACACACGCACACACACACACACACACACGCGCACACGCACACGCACACGCACACACGCACACACACACGCACGCACACACGCACGCACCGCACACGCACACGCACACACACGCACGCACGCACGCACGCACGCACGCGCGCGCGCGCGCACGCACGCACGCACGCACGCACACACGCACACACGCACGCACGCACGCACACACGCACACGCACACACACACGCACGCACGCACGCACACACACACACACACACACACACACACACACGCACGCACGCACGCACAAGAGACAATCAAGGAACGATTATAATGCAATTAATGCCAAGGTGCAAGCGAGCTGGACAAAAATAACGAGAATACATTCCTGGACAAAAAGAGCAAGAGGGGCAAGGGGCAAAACAAATCTTCAGACACAGCTAGGTGATTGGTGCGCGCTGGAAAAATCCACCTGGTCCTGATATCGGATCAGGGACCTCATTTTTAGCCACGCGCCTGCAGATTTCTCGTAATTGATTTCGGCCCCAAACACTTCACAAAAATCAACGAAGTGTTGTACGGCGATGACAACTTCATGCCTAGATGCGGCAACAACAGTCACGTCACCTGCGTATGCTAATATTTTCGTTAGATTTCTGGCAAGGGAGACTCCCTGAAATCTATTATCGTTAATAATCCTTCTGCACACAGGCTCAAGATAGAGTGAGAAAAGTATTGGCGAGAGCGGGCAGCCTTGTCTAACAGAGGCTTCCACTGCTATCTTTTCAGTTGCCATTCCATTGATCAATTATCGCGTGGATATATCTTTATAGCACAGCTTAATATATTTGGCTATAGTGCTCCCGACACCACAGGCCTCGAGTATACTGAACAGAAAGCAATGCGAAATCCTGTCGAAGGCTTTCCTTGAATAAATTTTCAGCATTGCTGCGGATAGGCCTGTCCCTTCAGCGGTTTCGGTGAGTATTCGCATAGTGTGAACATTAGAGGTGATGACCTCCCTTTAAAGCCGTAGACCTGGTGGTCACCTACAAGAAACTTGAGACCCATCTCCATGCGTTCGGCTAGTATTCTCGCCAGTAGCTTGCAGTCAGTTGTGAGGACTGATTGGCCTTAAATTGCTCGATGTGATAGACTCGGAGTTCGTGTTTTTCTTTTTTATGCGAACCGTTGGTGCCTGTCGCATAGTAGGTGGAAGTAGGTTTCTTTGAAGGATGTCGGTAAACACGTCACATAGCATTGGAGCTAATATATCAGCGAACTTTTTATAGAAGGCTGAGCCTAGACCATCCACCACGGGGGATTTTCGCCGCCCTCTCAAGTTCAGCTTTCGTGATCTTTTTGTTCATGCATTTCCTTACAATTGAGAGGATCTTTGGGAGTTTTTTGAACCACTCATCCAGCAGGATGTCTGACCCCTTGTCTTTCTTAGTAAATAGATGTCGGAAGACCTTTACGAGTTCCTGCTGAATGTCTTCCTGTACTGTTAGCACTTTGTCGTCGACATTGAGTGTGTCTATCCTGCAACGCTGCGCTCGCGTGCTTTCTATGGGTTTAAAAGTTTTCAAGGATCTTCCTCCCTTTCTTGTGCTCGGAGTCGGCACCTGATGATTACGTCTTTGTATTCGCTTTCCATTAGATAAAGCAGACGCTCTTTGCAGTCACGTATATCTTCCCTAAAGATTCCAGGGGTTTTGTTATATTCGGCAATTAGCGTTTCGAGGGCTTCTAGTAGAGCATACTTTGTTGCGCGTCCAGCGGCGTAGACTTTCCATTTTCGGGAGGGGGGGGGGGGGGCAGGCGGGCAGGCTGAGAAGTTTTTTCGGCGGGGGGGGGGGGGGCGTTATGTTTTCGCCAGATCTGGAGATTGAAGCAAACAAAAGCACGCTTGGATTCCATTTTCCATGCATTTTGTCAATAAAGGCAACCTGGGTGTTATTTTGTTTATATACCACTACTAGGAGCTTGCTACGTGGCACGTAAACAGCGTCACGGTAAGGATCGGATTTCCCCTCGGATTTCACCAGGGGCGGCACGAGCCCCGATGCCCCCCGAACTCTACGCCTATGTTCGCGTCCTTTTTTGGCCTGTGTTTGTTCGTGTTCGAGACATAGCAGTTTAATTCTTTCCTTGACCTCTTCCCGCACTACCGCGTCAACTTTCCTTTCTGCAGTTGCTTCTGATAAGGCATTTTTGTACCTGAGAGGACAGATCCTCGTCGTCAAGAAGACTTTCGTTAAGTTTCCAAGTGCTTCAACAAAACGGCTTTCTTGTCCGCCTGTCCACCTTTCCTATTCGCATTGTAACAAGTGCGTGGTCAGAAAAGGCTACTGGGGACACCTTGTATGCGGTGACCGAGCTGGCAAGCTCACTGGACACGGTCTAGTTGTACGTGACAATCGCCTTGCCAATGTGTGTATCCAGGAAGAGGGCCTTTACACCCGTCGGTTACATCGACGAGATCAAAGTCACGCAATAATTTCCTAAGTTCCGCGAGGCTTGAGTCAGACTGTGAGCCGCGTGAACAATCCTGTGCATTTAAAACGCAGTTAAAGTCCCCCGCAACAATTGTTTTAACCGGCGTGTCCAAATATTGCCGGAGATTGGTGAAAAAAATTACGATCCGACGCTTCGTTGGGGACGTATACTGATATCACTTTCAACGACTCATGCCGCCAGATAACTTCCACCGAGCAAACCGGCCCGTTCTTGTCAGATTCCCATTCGGGATATACTGTGAAGTTTCTGTTTTTATGTATCAAGATAGCGCTACCGCTGCTGTGCCCAACCGCCCTCGCATGATAAGAAAAGAAGTGTCTATCAAAGAAAAGCGTCATGTCATTTACATGGGCAGTGGAAGAAAGTTTAGCCTCCTGCAAGACTATGTCAGCGTTCTCTTTCAGAAGCAAATTTAACAGCCACTGTTTTGTTATTCTGGAAATTAAGCTAACCGAGTTGAACGTTGTAAGTTTAGCTTGCTTCATATTTGAGCAACATGATGAAATAAAATCCGAAAGTACAATAAAGTCAAGTTCACCGTGATGCGAGCGAGACTTGGCATTCCAGGAGTGCATCCTCCGATCGTTGCCTATAGTAAAAGTCTGGACGCCGCCAGTCGTCGGGGGAATGCGGGGCATAGGACTAAAGCGTCCTATTTTGGCTGGGTCCTCGACCACTTCTGGTCAGCCTTGCGTGGCTTGTCCTGTGGGTCCGTCGGAGGATAGGGGCCAAGGTGTGGGAACTCTGGGAGGTCGTCAGTCTTCGACAGATCGACGGTGTCGACGGCAGTCGCTTCTTGTGGAGCCTGGTTCGTGGGCAAGGTGCCGGAGTTCTCCGCCGCTCCTCCTGTGGATTCAACAGTGGCATCGAGTGCCGTGTCTTGGGTTCCTCGCTCCGAAACGTCCGGGAGAACCTCGGGCACAACCTTGACCTCAGCCGGCTCGGTAGCAGGGCGTGCTTCTAAGTTCTCCTGCACGTCGCCAGT
The DNA here is from genome assembly GCA_037355805.1 of Ixodes ricinus. Classification (NCBI taxonomy): domain Eukaryota; kingdom Metazoa; phylum Arthropoda; class Arachnida; order Ixodida; family Ixodidae; genus Ixodes; species Ixodes ricinus. Next base: position 8,585 of record JAZHYW010060052.1, on the reverse strand, counting down.
TGGAGCTTCTGGTTCTTCGCGCCCTTCGCTACGTGCTGTTGGGCAATGCGTACTATGGTCACGCGGTCTCATTGTCGAGGGGAATTGCTTCTTTTGTTTTTCTCCATCGATAGTGCGTGTTTGTTGGAGTGCGATTTCATTCGTCCTTCTCAAAGATTCAACTGATAAAAGCGAGCTTGGTGACTGCCGTTCTGAGTGCACTGCGAGACAGTATGCATCGCAGGTTTTTCTTAGACGCTTTGATTGCTAACGGGTTGCGATTCTATGTAGAGGTAGTGAATCAAGGCCTGGAAATACCTGAAGAATCTTATTAGCGAGCAGCTACAAACTTTGCTTTGAACTTATTCTGAGTTAAACGTGATGTATCCTGATTTTGATGCCATTAGGTGATTGCATTCATTAGACCGTCCTGAGGAATTCTAGAGCTTAACGGCACTTGTAAAAAATCATGCGATTGGAAGTACCAAAAAAAAATATCGCACGCACGGTTGCGCTTGCAAACAAAGACGAGTTGTGCCAATGAAAACTTATATCTCGTTCAAGTAGGAAGTCACCGGGAGCTCTTCTCTATCGACCAAGCACGAGGTCTTATCCTCCATGGAGGTGTGGTGGCAGACGAGCCCCCTCTCTTTTCACGAGCACGTGCCATTTGTTTGGAGTCGTAAGTTGCCGGCAAAGCGCGCAACTATCTCCCAAGTCTGGGGCATAACGGGCGAAGACGCGCGCGCTCCTTGCTCATCACCGATGCTGAAACGACGGAGAGGGTTCGTCATCATGCTTCCCGTTAACACGGTCTCCCGTGGTACGGAGCCGTAGACTCGTCGCCTGTCTCGTGGACCCCCCGCGGTCTCCTTTTTCCCGTTTGTTACAAAGAGCCCTCCGGAGATTCAAAACACGACGAAAAGCTGGTGCGAGGGAGAGGGCTGGCGACGAAGCGCGCAACGAAGACCAGCGGGGAACGGAGCCCTGCACCAGACGGTGAGTGCTCCTCCTCGCCGCAAGGTGTGCCAACGGTTCTGTGGCCCCGGGCAGACGGCGATAGGCAGCCGCCAGCTGTGGCAGGCCTGGCGAAGGACCTCGCGATTCCCGATCCACCGTGAGCGTCGCGTCGTGCGGGGTGCCGAACCGTGGGGACGGAGTCTGGTTGAACGTTGTGCTCCCTCTCGCCGAGGGTGATCGCCGGGGCTCCGATGGGGCACATGGCGGCCGCGTGGACTGCGTGCCCTCCGACCCTCGTGGCCGTCGGGCCGGCTTCTTGATCGCCGTTCCGGCGCCCCGGAGGCTGCGCGGCAGGATGCTTCGTAGCAGGATGACCGGAGCGTCCCTTCTGCCCGTAAGCAAAAGCGTCCGTAAGAGGACAACGCGCGGCCTCGTGGCTGCCTTCGACCACGGGATGCCGAAATACTGCATGCGCAGCAACGTGTCATTTCCGTTAAGCGACGAACTGCTGCTCGAAATGATCGGAATCATGGATGCACGGGTAATTGTTTGACTATCATCTTACTTGAGCGCAAAGCTGTTATGCCGAACCAAAGTGACCGAGAGTTAGGACAGCATCAGAACTGCAAAGATAATTTTTTTGTTGCATTTTTTGTTTTTTGTTTTAAGTTAGAACTTTAATAAATGTTGCATTTACGTCAGTTTCTGGAAATTACAATTCTAGAGTGATTTTTTTTTCTGAGGATATTTATTGGGGCATCGTATCTCCTGAAATATTTGTTGCTCAGTAAGCTGCAATTAGACTCCGTTATTATTCTGTTAATAATCGCTGCGCTCGATGAAGCTACGCGCTGCTGCTCTAGAGCACTCGGAGTGCCATGGTACTGATTAAGGAAATCCTGCAAGTGGCCAGGCAGCGATAGCGTTGCGCACAAAATGCTATGTGTCGTGAAACACTGAGCAGAAAATTGTAAGCATTTAGTGCTGACGGCATGTTTAAGGCTCAACTATTTGCTTATTCGCGGCACGTTTAGCGTTTATCAGTACGATTCGCGCAAGGTAGACGCATGGCTTTGTTTATAAATACTGCTGAGCGAATGCGTACATACAATAGCCCCGTGTTTATTTACAAAAAAAGATTTTTTTTTTTGCTGTAGAGTACGTGTTATTTGGGGAAGTTATTGAGAAATAAAGGCGAATGATTAGAAAATGTTGCAAACCCAAATGCGGATAGATCTTTTTTAAAGAAAATTTCACGCCCGCGCGTTTTCTCTGTTTTGAGGTGAAGCGAAAAAGTGGATTTTTTGGCGTACACACAAATACTAATTGAGGAGAAGAGCAAGTCATATCTCCAGTAACATGCTTTAGCTATTAAAAATATTATATATGTTACCTGTTTTGTTTTTATCGGAGCAACGGCCTGTGAGGTGTACGAATTACTTAGGAAGCAGCACATACAGAAGCACTGAGCAACGTGCTCGGGTTTTCATTTTCTAAAGTGGAGTCACCTCATTTTGGATTAGACAACACTACCATATGTTTAATTTTGCCAACGTAAATACTGAGCCGTGTTAAATACAAGCAAAATACATTTCCAAAGCGAAAAAAAAAAGCACGCGGAAATACGTTGGTAATTACTGTAATAAACCGTTACACAATGCGCCGATTCAGAATGCCCTCTTACCATGGAATTTACCGCCATCTTTAATCACTAGTATTAAGGAGGATCAAGAACGATAAAAGAAATCGCATGCCATTTCGCGCCTTTGAAATTAACGAAGCGAATTCTAAGGACAGCATAAGGCGAGGCTCGAGGGTTTGAATATGTTTATCATTGAAAAATGATGAAATAATTTGTTTATCTTTTTGTGCTCATGTACAGCCTGATGCCTTGATAATGATGCACAAACACCGCATAATAACCAAGGCATAATTATATTATGCCTCGCTGTATAAGGAAGTATTTTTTTCATGAAATGTCAGCGCAAACAACGTAAAATGTCGACTTTCGAGCTCTTCTCATCCAAATAAGCACGAAAATGTTCTCAGGAAATCTGCATAATCATATTACATATTAGGTTATATTTTTGTGTACTTAACAAACCTTACCTAACTAGTGTAAACCGCCGCCCATGCTGTTTACACTTGTAAGGAAAACCTACGCGTCCTGAACGAGTTTCCCGGTAACAAAGGGGCTGCAGAATAAATGTGTGAAGACTGCACAGAGGGACATCTTAGTCTACTTTTCGGGCCTGAATAGGACATATTAGAACTGCACGCTAGAGCAAGGCGGGGACGTCCAGCTGGCCAACTAAAGAATAGACACATACATCGTGTTTTTTTTTTCTAGACGTAATAAATCGGATTGTAAAATACTTGATAGATAACCACAGACACATTCACGGAGGAAAAAAAAAGAAAAGAAAAGGGGTAACCTGACTATCAAGTCTGCCTAACAAAATTTTACAATTCGAGGAATTCGATGTCCAATAATTTGTCTTTAAATTTTATATCCTTTGCCTTGCGTCACACATCGCTAGGCTAGACTCGCTTTTCTGAGTGGTTCTTGACTACGTGTTTTTGTCGGCTGCTCTCTGACTCCTCTTTTCAACGATCTGACGAAAGATATTCAAGATGAATTTGGTGTCTTTCGGGTGACCATTAGTCAAGCGAATCCAATCACAATTTCCGCAAGAACAAAGAGAAACCCAGCAGCGTGTTTTGTTATTTTTATATTCGTATAATATTTAAAGAGTAAGCCAGCGGTCATACTATCTCACATCCGAAGGGGAAATAAGCCCGGCAGATGCGCGACACTGTCAGCAAACATTTACGACCAGTGACGAGAATATAAAGATGGCGTGCCGGGCGTTTTCAATCAAGCGGAGCGGAAATAAACGCTCGAGGTGATTAATATTGCGAAGGAAATTGTTGACTTTACAAGTCAGCAACCTGTTATGTGTGGATGAAGTAAGTAAGATGACTCAAGAGAAGCAAAATAACTAACAAAGGTTTTACTTTCTTTATTTACAGAAAGTATAATCTTTCACGAGGAGGACAGCCTGAATATCATAATGATTTTAAATATACTGTTAAATAGTAGAATGTACATGTGTAGAAACATGCATATACCCTCTAGTACATTTACGTTTAATTAAAAAGACAAGTTTGTGTAAAACGTTTTCTTTTTTTGTGCCCCCCCCCCAAAAAAAAAAAGTTTGATTTTTAATTTTTGTTTTGTGCACGAAAAATGGTAATGAAAGGTAGAAATACAAAAAAAATATTATTTTGTTGAAGCACAGAATTCTCTAGAATAACTTAAATCAGGTCGTCTTATTTTATTTTTTGTACATATAGTGCTGACTAGCATGTAAAATATGCAGTCTATTCGACGATAACAGCGATACTAATAATAGTAATACAAAATCATTTTTATAACCGGTGACTTGTCGAAAATATGGTTTCCAGAAGAATGGCGACATTGTTCGCGAAACAGCTGACGCCCACAGGGTGTGAAAGAGCATAGCTAAAAGAAGGCTCGGCGAGGGATTTTTGTTTGTTGAATTTGGTGTCTTGAAACATTTCTTCGCGACAAGATGCGAACGGGTTGCCTCGATGGGAAGAGTGTTTTTTCGTCCCGGAAGCTCGTAAAACTTGGTGCGACGGCCCGCTCGATATATGAACCTGTCGCCCGTACCCAGAAGCGCGCGTTGTTACCTTGGATAACACACGTTCCTATCAATAGAGCGAAATTCTTTGATAAAGCCGACGGCAGGCGTTTGTTTTGAGCCTTTTTTCTTTCTTACGTGAGCCGCCATTTGTAATAATCATTTAATATATAAATTAGGGGAACAATATGAAGAGGGCATGACTGGGCGCTTTCGAAAGAAAGGTCGCTCGTTTACTGTACAAAAAAACAAAAAACAAACAAACAATCACTGTGATTAAAAAAAGAAAACCAAAAAAAAACGCAAGCTAGAAAACGAAGTCTAAGGAGCGTGTATGTTGTTATCACAATTTTTGCAAGGTTTTACGGAAGGTTACGTTCTCATGACGCTCACCTCTGCATGAAAGTAGACACCCGGGAAGTGTTTGTGAGGGGTAGAAGAAATAAGCGGGACAGTTACACATGAAAACTGCCGCACAGAGAGTAATCCTGTCGTGGAATGTTAGGCTACTGATAATTGGGTTCTTCCGTGTCTCCCTTGTTCTAGTTACTAACAGCTTAAGAAAGACAGGCCGTGACGTCTTGAACTCGTTTAGCGGAGGAAGTTTGTTACAGAAATGTGGTCTACATTCGACTATGCTAAGAATCCAGTGGACGCGTCATAGTCCTGCAGGATGAATAGACCTATAGACCATTTGCTATATTACCCAAGCATCAAGGAGAATGCCGGGATTGGTGTTCCACGCGCCACACGCGCACGCCTACCCCGTATAAACGATTCGAAGTAAATAACCAAAATAAAGCGTTGACGAACGCGCGTGCACGATGCCATTTGTTTTAGGTATTTGCTTTAGAAAAGTTACCACTGCTGAGGCCAGCACGTTGCGGCGCGCTGGAACACCAATCCCTGCATTCTCCTTGATGCTTGGGTAATACTGCAATAGGTCTATTGCTATATTACCCAAGCATCAAGGAGAATGCAGGATTGGTGTTCCACGCGCCGCACGTGCTCGCCTCAGCAGTAGTAACTTTTTCTAAAGCAAATATCTAAAACAAATGGCATCTTGCACGCGCGTTCATCAACGCTTTATTTTGGTTATTTACTTCGAATCGTTTATACCGGGAAGGCGTGCGCGTGTGGCGCGTGGAACACCAATCCCGGCATTCTCCTTGATGCTTGGGTAATATAGCAAATGGTCTATTGATGAATGGACGAATGAATAGACTGAGGAATAAATGTCTGGTGGCTGTTCTTTTAATCGGGCGGTGGCTTCAGCTCCCTAGCCAAATATAATCTCGAAAGTTGGTCCCAGTAGTGCTACGTTAGGTATTGCTTAAAAAAATGTATTCCCTCTTGTGCGATGGGATTGGGTTGCCAGGACCTTTACATTCCACAAAGACGTGGTCCGGTACTTTTATTTCTCCCCGCATATAATGCACGTTCTGTCAACTCCTGGTATTTGACTCTGTACGACTTCGTTTACAGCATCCACGTTCTAGGCATTACGCACTTTATTTTGACTTATCAACCATTATCTTCGTTTTAATCTCTGTTTTTATTGTCGTTTCTAACTTTATGGCTAGTTGTTCTCGGTTATTGCCGTCTACATTCAGTTTCTCAAATTTTATTTACAGTACCTTTTACTAATTTTGTTTCGCTTACGGCCTCCCTTCGTTACTCAAGTACCTTGACGCGATTCTTGGGGTTTATTTGCATCAGCTTATGTCCACGCTGTTCATGTTTAGGTAGAGTAAATATTTGCTCGCTCAGACTTCTTCGTTTATTTTCCATGAGCGTTCCTCAAGTTTTATCTTGCTGTTATACTTTCTCGTTTCGAACGAAGTTCAGCCCATGTTTCTATAACGGTTTCGATAAGGGGTGTTCCTATGGGCTCCTATGGCATACTTACATACACCGCGTTGTTAAACCTCTAGCTTTCACTACGCCCAGGGCTCTCATACACTATGGACATATTCAAATGCCAGACTTGCCGCCAGAACTTCTTCCCTGGATACCCTTCACTACATCTCATCTATTGTAGTTCCACGGTGCACTTTCTTAATAATTTACAAAATTCGCAGCGTCCAGTAGCAACATTATTATTATTATTATTAAGAAACTTTATTTTCCATTTTGATACATAAATGGAGGAAACAAGAAAAAAACTATAAGAATAGCTTGACTGAGTCCCTTGCTCTCTTGTAGTGGCATATACAGAAGTCAAAACAAAAGAACAGCGTAAAACACTGAGAAAACCGACATAACAAAGCAAAATATGAAACAGGTATCATAAACTGGTTCATTTGTTTTCGTCCCACATTAGCTCAGTTCGTAATTCTTGAATAGCAATAGAAATAATATCAATGTTATTTTTTATTTGGTTATTCAATATAGTAGTAAATATGTAGTGGAGTGATTGAATTGAATAGTTGTGACACTGTGGCACAGTCCAACGTTCCGCCGACCGAGTTGGGTAAGAAGTTGCATGTTCTTTTAGCTCCGCAATGTTTACTAAGCTATTCTCATTTCATTGACTTTCTAACTTGGAACTGATGGTGAGTCTATACTTGTACGCGTTGTAACAGTAAGTATATTATTTTTTTATAAACAGAACCTGGGTGCTAGAGTTGTAAGAAACATTCTCAATGAGTCGCACATTTTAGATGCGGAGCATCTCTTGCTCGGGTCTATGTCCGGCGGCGTCGTAGTCCGCACCCGCACTACGCACGCGCAACTCTCCTCCTTCCCTCTCAAACAGCTGCGCGTTACTCTTTCCGCGCTCTCTCTCTACCAGCTGCGTGCACTGCGCGTGCGTTCGCTTCTCCTCACACCGCGCGCGAACGCGCAACTCTCCTCCTCTAGTCTCCTCTCCTTCAAGTGTGAAAAAAAAAATAAACGGCGAGCGGCGAGCGTTCCAGGTTTCTCTGCCGCGAGCCGCGACGAAGGCTCGCGTAGGGGGTACCGCTAGGGCAGTCGGTGGCGCCATCTATCGAGGTCAGCACGCAACTGACTCTTTCCTCGGAATCAACACGATGCTCCGCATCACCACATGGTTCCCCTCAAGAAGATGGTGTAATCTTTTTTTTTTTTTTTGCAATAGAAGTATTTTTTTTTCAGATTTGTGCGTGTGGTTGTGTTCCAAACTATAGTCGGTGACATGGTCAAGAACGAAGTGGAAGCTCCTCCCACCCCCTTTCCACTTCAGCAGAGCGAACGGTGGAGAGGAGGTCGCCTCCTTTCCACCGTTCGCACCGCTAAAGTGGAAAGGGTGGGAGGAGCTTCCACTTCGTTCTTAACCGGTCACCGACTATAGATGACAATAATTCCCGGGGGAGGGGGGGGCTGTATTTGGAGTCTGCACTGCAGGGTCGGCACGCACTTCAGAATCAAGCTAAAGAAAATTAACTCAGAAGCGTTTTTGTGAAGGGTCGAAAAGTACTCACGTATGTTTTGCACTCGGGAAGTTGTTCCGTTGCATTTATACGCTCCTTACAATATTTATATCTTGTATCAGTGCACTACACATGTAATATAAAGATTCATCTGTGTTTTCTTTTTTAACACGTTGCCGATCTAGAATTGTCACTTATATCTTTTTCGTGCCCGTTACTGTATGATTGGTTTACGTATGCCATCTCAGAATATTGATATACTTCATCCATGTTCATACTTATATTATGTTTTACATTGTAAATAAACAAATTTAAAGAAAAAGAGAAAAGCACAATTTCCGCTGACAAAATATGTTAGCGCAGCGCAGCTTGGAGCACGTGGAGTAAAAGCTTTCAATGCAGAGCCCAGGAGACCCGGGATTCTATCGCCGTCCCTTGGTGAGCATTGTGCCAGCGCGCACTCTTGCAATATCCACTACGTGATTTTGGCTAAAGACCCCAGGCAGTCACTCCTGTGCAGATCGAGGCCATTGTTCTTATCTATAGAGTGTGAACCTATCGCCGTCAAAGTCTCAATCAAATGCAA
>JAZHYW010060047.1:0-18881 GCA_037355805.1 Ixodes ricinus | reverse complement strand
TCAATGACAATTGCTGGATCGCGTTTGCCCGCTCTGCGAATGCGGTCACTGGCGGCCATCTTTTTGGTAGAGTTATATCATCTCTAGCCAAGATACAGCTGCTGAAGCCACCTGGCAGCCACCATCATCCATCCATGGCAGACGGCGTTTTGGCAGTTGTGGTGGCAGGCTGCCATCAAAATAGCGTGGGTGATATTCCGTAATTGATCGAAATTGTTTGACAAAACATGTTTTTAAAACCCGGCGTGAACGGTAGCCCGGTCTTTGAGGACCCGGTGAAAGTTTCACGAAATCGCGCAGCACCGGGGAAAAACAGCACAGCACGCATCGAAAGTCGCATCGAAAAAAGCATCGAAAGCAGACGCCGGTACGTAGTCTGCTTTCGATGCGAGCTGCGCTGCTTTCCCCCGGTGCTGCGCTTTCGTAGAACTTTCGCCGGGTCCTCAAAGTTGAGGCTACCGTCTACGCCGGGTTTCAGGAATCTGCTTCGTCGAACAACTTCAATCAAGCACGAAATATCACCCACGGTACAGTGTACTAGATCTACGGCTATTTTATGACAGCCTGCCGCCATTGCGCTGTCCGCCATATTACTATGATGGCTAGAGATGATATAAGTCTACCAAAAAGATGGCCGACGGTGGCCGCATTCCGGTCCATAGGTAGAGCTGGTCAAACGCGATCCAGCAATTGTCATTGAGATCAGTGGTCAGCACTCAATGATTTCGCACTACAAGGAAGTTGATTTCGTTGCTACGTGTGTACGCTGACGTCGCCTTCGACAGTTCATTTAGCTCTTTATGTGTTTTTCTCTAGTCATTTTGTTCTCAATACAAGCTCAGTTGATAGTTTAGAGCCTCGTCCTGCGTACTTCTTTTCCGTCTTCGTCTCTCTGTGAGATATATTTACCTTATCTATATCTACAGCCCTGTGCACGGCATGAGTCGGCACATAATGTTGCTCATATTAAACGGGATAAATCAAGAAGAGACAAAAAAGTGCCCACATTAGGTTTTCGCGGTAACAGCCGCTATTGGCGAGGTTTCACAGCGGATCGCCGTGTGTGTACAATGTGGCCCGTTACATTTAACATGGAACCACAGTCTCATCTGACACTGTGACGCCACGTGAAGCCTTTTGCCCAATAAATGTAGTGTAGGTATTTTCTCGCTAACTTTAGCGAGGAAATCGTTACGTCATATGACGTGCCGTGACAATGTGAGGACATTTAAGCGTTCCGCAGCTACATTTAGCGGAATGACGTCTCCGCTAGACTTACAAAAAACAATTGTGACGCCATATAATGAATTGACGTCACAATCATGTGACGTTACAGTGTCTTGTTACAGCATGTCACGTGACGGCACAATTTCTTCCTAATTCTAGCTGGGAAATAACGTCGCGTGACAATATAATCTTTACACCCTTGCCAAATTTGAATGGTGGTGGATAAATATTACAGTTTTAGAATAAAGGACCCCAATGCATTGGGTTCTCCAAGGTGTGTGCGTCATCGTACTGCGGAGGCGCAGAAGTTCTGCGCATGCGCAGTGCGACGCCGTAAGCTTTTTTGAGACCCAAAGCATTGGGGGCCCCTATTCTAAAACTTACTAATCGAGAGTATAATCTCTAATAGAGGTTAGACAGCGCTTCGACTGTCGCCTCCGTTCATTTGGAGCACACGGCAAGGAACGAACAATGTATATTTTCCTAGCGCGTTGCTCAATGTGTAGCCCCACGGGCCATATAAACTAAATAATTTGAAATTGATATTTGCCAAAACCCAAAGGTGCCGGATAAGTAGCCCCCAACCTTATCCGCTAACAACACAAGTAGTCTGAGTTGGAATTGAATCCACATGATATTTCAGTTCATTTGATATCAAAAAGTAGTCTTCTATGGTCATTTATTTTTGTCAGTTCCGTAAACAAACAAAACTTCTATGTTTTTTGTCGTGAGGACAAATCCTGTAGTACGTTATACAATACGTTCTTTGTCTGGGAACGTACGTTCATATGGCATTCAGGAGGTTACATAGGGAGCTCGGTGTGTTATTTACCGTGCTAGGTTATGTCCCGATCAATGTAGCGGGGGAACGTACGTTTTGCCGTCACACTTTCGAGCCGGGGGCAAGCCCGTGCGCGGAACAGTGTCAGGTGACACTGTTATTCCCCGCTAAATATAGCGGGCCACACTGCACACACACGCAGCGCTCCGCCGTAAAACCTCGCCAATAACGGCTGTTGCCGCGGAGTCTCCCTCGTTGTACTGCCCAAAAATAACCGTACCGTGCGCCTGAGTCCTCGAAAATGCGGGCCCATTCGTTGGGGTCGAAGAACTCGCAGGTGAAGTCCTTGGCGAAGGCCGGGTACGTGAATCCCGGGGATAGTTGTCCTTCATGAACTGGGGCACCTTCTTGTTGGTTGGGGAACCCTGGTCCATCCAGTACCACCAGAACCACTCGGACACGTAGCCGGGCACCGAGTAGACGCCCCAGTGCAGGAAGATGCCCACCTTGGCCTGGTCGTACCAGGCCGGCAGCGGACGGGCGTCCAGAGACTCCCAGGTCGGCTCGTACCTCGCCACCGCCGCCGAGGCCCACAGGTGCACCAAGAGTACCACCGCGAGGAACCGACCTTAAAAAGAGACAAGGCCGACGGAGCTTTTTAACTGGGTCTTCTATCCGCAGCCTACGATCTATGAAACGACCCTAATATGGTCTTTCGTAAACTGAAGGCCGTGGATTGTGGGCCCTGGTTGGCGGAGACACTGTCGACATCGGCTACTCGGGCGCACGCGAGTAGGACGCTATGTCATCGATCGCGTCGCATCGTTCGCCGTGTTGCCAGTCCTCACCTAAAGAGTACCTTACACCGTGCACCCTGCAAACACCATCTAGAACGGGGGAACGACGGCCGTGCTGAATTCTCCCCTGGTGGAGTGGTTTATTTGGCGACGCCACTGCCCCCACCCCGTCCTCTCGCCGCCAGAGCACGTGACCAGGTGACGCCTCGTAATGCGGTGCGGTTGACGGGATCGCGGATGACAAGAGAGGGTACCGCTCCCGCCGTCAAGAGCGTTTAAGCGGATCTTCGTTGTCGTTTTTTTATGTGTTCTCAGGGAGTGTCCTGTCATAGCCCCCTCTATACACACAAAGCCTGACAGTTCGATGACGTAGCCATAGAGCGCCCGGTCGCACATTTAGAGCGTGAGGACCTCGTAGCACAGAGCATTTCTCGGGGAGTGTAGGGTGCGCTGCATGTCTGGTCTCGAGGGTGTAGCATCCATTGTTGCAATGAATGTTCAGCGCGTGACGCTCTCGCGCACTCGGTGCGTGACTTGGACGCTAAAATGGCGTCTCTACATTAGCCAATGCTACGCGCTCGAGCCGATTGACACCGGATTGCGCGTACTTCAGTGCATAAGAACACGATTAGGCGTAAAAATGGCGTAGAGATGTCACGACCAAGCAGAAGCGCGCGCCTGTATGAAGGCACTCTAGGGGAGTGTGGTATTCAGCGCACAGCTTTTGCAGTGGCGAGGACCCCAAACATGGTTTTCGGAACCCGACGAGAAAAGAAGCGGTAGCCCGAGGAACGCGGGAAGCACGAGCGGACATGGTATCGCAAGCGATAAGTGTGTTTCGGCTTCCCACCGCAGCGGGGCGTCCGTTACGTGACTCTTGTCTGCCGCTCTACCTTTTCACTTTCGGCGGCCGCATCTCGTGGCGACATCATACACGCGACAGCACCTTCGGCAGGCTTGCAGTCTCCCGGTGCTTGTGAAGTAAGCACGGAGTGATCTGATGCCTGCCCAAGATACCTTCACGTGCATGCTGCATGTGTTTGAGGGTGTCGTTGTCAGCTGTGCTTGTTTGTCGCTCTAATGGGAATCTGGCATTGACTGACTGAAACGATAGCAGCGTTCAAATCACCGGGACAAGTTTTGGCTGTACACAATGTGGCAAGCACTGCAACGTGGAAAACAGTCCACCTCCGGCACGTGTTCGTTTCCTTCCGTATTTCATTGGCTACGCGTGCTCACAAGACACCCAAGTGTTATTGAAAGGTGTAGCGCTCTCCACAACACGGGAAGGTGCGTTGCACTGTTTCCGTTGAGACAAAAAATTTACATTCGCGAGCTAGCCGGAACATTATAAGGACACTGACACTTCCTGACACCCAAAAAATGTTGTTTATGCTTTGCCAGGCGATCTATTATGGTGTCAGAAGACTACCCAACCCGTATTTTGCTACCAGCGTCACATATGCTTTTATTAAAGTGAAAAAAAAACTCAACTGCTCGAAACCGACACCGAAACTAGACTGGAGAGGAAGAAGAAATATAGAGGAGAAAAGTTATCAAAATTCATGTGGCTGTGCAACTTTTTTTGTTTTTTTCAATCGACGTGTTTGCAGAGTTTTAGAAGCCATAAAAAATGGGTATCATATTTTTTGTCCATTTTTAGTATTGAGCGTATGCCTTCGATGACCCACGACTTTGCTTATCTGTGGTGGTTGTGTCCAAACCATAAAAAAACGGCACGTGACCACGGAGAAGAGAGCGAGCGTGAATCAAGCCAGCCAGTTCTCGATTGGCGATTTTCGGGCGGAAAGAAAACGAATTTCGAGCCGCAAATTGTGCCCTGGGTAGTTGGGCGCTCCTACGTCATTGTACGAATAAAAACTTAGGCGAGCATAAATCATCCTGTTAGTGCTCCCTTTAGGGAGCCTCCTCTAAACTCATTTCACCCTCTAGCTGAGACTATAAACAGTTGCAAACATGGTGCCCCGACTGGTGCCCCATGCCGTGCAAGCACGTACACCGTGCACGTGAACATGGCTTTGGCAAGCTTGGAATTGCACGGGCTTTTCCGCACGAGCTGAGGCATGGCGGCGGCCAGCCGTCTTGCTTGCAATCGTCTATATTCTGCCCTTGCTAACACAAGTGTAACGCGCAGGCACGCGCAACCAAAGCACTCGGAAGCCAGCGACTTCGCGCTGAAGGCGGAGCCTCTAGTCTCAACTACAGCTGGCACTGCAACCCGGCAAAGTAGCGCCATCTGCCTATCCTGCTGACCTGCGAGCCGGACACAAACGGATCCTAACATGCAGCCGACCCAAACGTCGCGTGAGCGCTGATGTGGCCAAACGGTCTACGATGCCATGGCAACCGCCAGCGGGTGCCACTGGTACCGTTGCGGAGCCGCGGAGTTAAATCGGATACCTCGCGCCGGGCAAGATCACCATAGAGCACCGTCGGCACGCAGAAGTCACCCTTAGCCAGAGCATAAGTATCCTGTTGTCACCTTGTGGTGCGGTCAGACGATTACTCATACGCTCATCTCACGGCCCTCCTAGCTGAGACTATAACGCCCAGCGCAGTTCAGCATAACCCGACTGAGGTTGCCGCCACGCGTGCACAGCATCTGGTGACGGTAGCACGTGAACGTTGGCTTTCGCCGGTGCGTGAAATAGCACAGGCTCTTCCGCATACAAGAGCTGACGCCATAAGGCGGTCCGTCACCAGCGAATCTAGACCGGCTCGCCAAGCACGGGGGGTCGACGCGCAGTTGCTCATTTCGCGCGACCAAGATGGCGACTCACGGGGAGCTCAGCGTTACTTTCGCGCAGGAGCCGGAGCCTCTAGTCTCGACTAAAGCCAGAGCGGAGCATACTTACGCCTAAAGTAACTGGATACTGGGAAAGTAGCGCCAAGCTCTCCATATGGTCGTAATTTTGGTTCATAGAATGCAGCAATTTCTCCTTAACTGTTCCATTCTTAGTGAGCTGATCTAAATGTCTGCAGTTGCTGGTGACAGGTTGCTTTATTGATTTTCCCCATTGAAATATTCGGCCAAAACCTTCCAGTGACATCCGGTGAAAACTGGCTAAGTTCCACCCGTTTTCATCCAAAACCAGTGTAGTTTACCAGTTTTTGCTGGAATATGCACGGCAGCTCTTCTGTTTCCAGATTTCACTGGAATTTTTCCGGCAGCCACTTCGTTTACCAGACGGCCCGGCTTAGCTGGAAGCTTCACCACTGTGACTCGTTTCCCCAAGAACCCTTCTACCTCGCATTGGGTGGGTGAGGAAAAGGGGAGGGTGACTTTGTCGTCTTTTTTTTAGAAAACAGTTTTTTTTTTGTCCGTCAACAAGCAACGGCAACGAACGGACGCTCTGTCGGCTTCCCGTTCCATGTGTGCGACCAGTATCTTCCATGAGCAGCTGGGTGTGCGGACAAAAATCTTTCAGGGACGACACCATGACTGTGCCCATGATTTCTCAACGGCGGCGGATGTTGGTGGCGCTTTCGTGGTTTTCGCTAAGCGTGCTACTGACAGTGTGTTGTGTGTCCGTGTAGTGCACCTGCTCGGTTTTATTAGTTGAACTACCGCACATCTTGGAAATTTAGCCAGCGGCATTGTGAGTGCCACATACACTATATCATATTGTGACAAAGAACTCGGTTCTTCCTTTTTGGTTTTGATTGCTTTTGTCTGCAGTTGGGCAAATTGTTTCACTGGTATCGACCCTGTGAAATAAAGACAGGAACTTTCGAGGTCTATATAGACTTACCGTTTTAATTAATAGCGAATCGTCCAGCATGTGGTAAGCATACATCACCCATGATTCACAAGCTTCTTCTAAATGCCTTCCGTTGACGTCAGAAAAAAAAACACGGTAAGTTCCGTTGAATTGCGGCAAATCCGGTGACTTCCGGTAATTTCTGGCGAATCCAGGCAAATCCGGTAACTTCCGAAAATTTTCAGCTTTACCGGAAGTGAAATGAGTCTCATAATCCAGTAAAACAGTATTTTTACTGGAAATGAAATTCCAGTAAAAGAATTCGGTGGCTTCTGGTAAATTCCAGCTTTACCGGAAGTGAAAGAATCCCATAATCCAGTAAAATATTTTTTACTGGAAAGTGAGAATTCCGGTAAAAAATCTATTTCGATAGCGTTTTCTTGTTAGAGTGTTTTCACATAACGTCAACCGGCCATTTTGTTGTGAGATGTCAGCGTGATGAAACTTATAAAAGCTTCTGTGCACAACGAATTTGAGGGTGTTATGTGAATCTTCAAAGTGCTCGCCTTTTGCATGCACCATACTGGTCATGACAACAAAATGGTAGACTTAAATACCCCATTCACACGACCGTAAAGGTACTTGTAGCTAAGGGACCTTTATTCTCTGCGGCCAATCAATTAACGATCGTCCGCGCGTGGCGTGTGCTCGCGACCCAAAAGCACGGGCTGATTCGCCGATAGCAGAGGGACCTACGTTAAAGGTACCTTTATGTTGACCGAGTGAATGGGGTATAGAGAGCACCTTCACCTGCGAAACAGGCGTACATCTTTGTATTACCACCGCACGCGGTGTCGGAGGTTGGAGGCAATAAAAAATAATCTTCATGTTTTTAAATACGTAAAAGAAGTATAATTGTAAGAGACCTGTGTGGATAAGCATGATTATTAAGTTGATTACATACACAGTGCCAAAGACACTTATACCGAATTCACACGGCAGCGTAAAGATACCTTTAGCGTTAGGTCCCTTAGCTGAAGGTACCTGTAGTAAACGGCGTTCTTGATCAACGATAAATAAACGGAGCACTTTAGGTTGATGTCGATTGCATTCCAGCTTAACCGCGGAGAGGAGCACGTATAAACAATTACTCCTCAAAATCGGTTTGACGCGCAGTTTTTTTTTTAAATTATTATTGAATGTGAAATATCAGGTTTAAAACAGAAATATTATTTCTGTCTGCTTTTGCGGCACTCTGCTTTTTTTCTACGTCTAAGGGCGCACCTAAATGAGTCTTGCTTTAAAACGTCCGACCTGTCTGGCCACACTGCGCCCAAATCATCTGCGTTTACGAGTTTGCATTGCGAGGTGGGCGACCTTTTTTATGTTTAGCAGCGTCCATTTTCTCGCAAAGTTCTCAATGAAGTAGCTGAATAGTGCCGGCAGAAACGAACCACGACAGAGTCTCACGGTTACGCCAGTCACGCGATCGAAAGGGATGGACGACGACGAAGATAAAGGTTCCTGGGTGGGAGAGTCGGGCGACTCGTCTACAACCTCGAAAAAAAGCTCGCAGTGGTCCATCGCATTCGGGTTCGTAGCAGACATTGTTTTCCTCTGCCGCCGCTGCTACCTGCTAGCTAGAGTATGCGTTCATCATTATTGTATTATTCTATCACATTTGTGTTCATAATCATTTCATAATTTGAGACTTATATATATTCAGTTTGGTATAATGCATTAAACAAGATATGTTGATATATCTGTGATATTATTTTGAGTTCGCGGGTCCGAGGCTACTCCCCGTAGGTGCTTAGTAGGTGCAACGGTAGGCGCAGCGGTAGGAATGTTAAGGAGCTCGGCAAGCTCCATTTAACACAGGACGCTCCCTTAGCGGAAAGGGACCTCACGCGCCGTGTGATCACGACCTCCAGCTTCCTTTACGACAGGTACCTGGGCTAAAGGTACCTTTACCTGCCGTGTGATTTGGGTATTACATTGGGAGGAACGCTTTCAGTGTGATGACGCTCCATAGCGATCTTGGCACGACTGCTTTAGAACGACCCTTTCAAAGCTTCGAACAAATAAAAGGACCAAAATGCGATGGCCATGACACAAAAACCCATCAGCCTATCGCCTTGCAAGGTGTTGGTCGTCTGTATGTTAATAACTTTTGTGTCCTGCTAGCAGACTAGGAAGGCGATGGCGCTAACGCTTCCGGATCCCGTGACTTTGTGTACCTGCCGCTCAGACGCATAGCGCCGTGTCTGTCGTTGCTTCTTCTCTGTCCTCGTCTATTTTTGCGCTGTTTCCTTATCGCGATGTATAGCTGCACCTGCCCAACTACATGCGTTGTATTCACCTTCCGTCAGGAAGCACATTTGTGCTTCGTATTCCTGCATTAAATAGAACATTTTTCACTCCAGCAAAACGGACGACACCTAGAGGGAATACACCAAACCGGCCTGAAGCGGTCTTTTCGGAAATTCTGCTCGTGTTTTGTGACTTTCTTGATTACATGTATTCAGCACTGTCTCGACGAACGTCGAAGTAAAGTGAAGGAAGTTACGTGGCTGTTTCTACAGAGACATAAACGGCAGCAGGAGGAGGCGCAGGCAAAGACATTATTCATAATGGCATAACAAATTAGGTGCTGTTGGTACTGTTGGCATTGCTTCAGGTTGTGTAGAGACAAACAGTTTTTCGGTGCCTCACACTTTACTGTTGTATCAGAGCGTTGCTTAGGTCGCTCTGAACGCAACCTACGTAACGACGTGAGCTACGGCATTGGGCGTTATTAACGTCTTTCAGTGCGGTAGAAGGACAGTTGGTCGTCCTTTCAACGGTTCCACAAAGAAGACAGCCTCTGGAAGGTGGCTTACGTCTAAGACACCCATCGCCGACGCATGTTTTGAGTGTAATCATTGAAAATTGGGACGAACCATTTTGAAGCCACTACTTGCCTTCTTAAACCAAAGCATTATGCGTTGGGTTCACGCGTGGCACGGCATGACCTCTCTACAGCCGAGATATTTGTCGAGAGTGGCGATACCTAGAGCACGCTGGAGTTACGAATATCTTTTGTCAAACTACTTAAGCAAAACAGAAAATGCTGAAAGGATAAGCACATGCGCAGAAGTAAATAACCGAACATGAGCCGTTGACAAACGCACGTGCAAAGTGTCCTCCTCCTTTGAATATTATCCGGTCTCGGTGAAAAAGTAGCCGGCATGAGGACGTCGCCTTAACTGGAAGGTGGGTAAAGACTCGGCTTTATGCATTTGCTCCTATTGTCGTCCGTGCTCAGTCAGCGCAGCGGTGTGGGACTGCTGCCACTCCCTGATTGAGCTCAGTGGCGGCGGAGGTGTTGTTGCGATGGGCGCTTGGCCAAGGTCACGTCCTTCCTTCGCTTCCCCTTCTTGTCCACCCGGCGGGGTTTGGCCCTTCCCGTTGAACGTAGGCGACCGGCCGTCTGAGCCATTGATGACCGAACACGTCGCCCGGCGCCGTGGTGGCGCCGCCACGCCTGGGAGCGGAGCTGAGGCTGAACTATCCAGGAACCAGCTGCACTGCCGGGGGAGGATTCCGGGGGACGACGCCGGCGGCGGGACTTCCGGGCGAGTACGTTCAGTTCAGGTTTTCGTCCGGCGCCGCTTGCGGGTTATCCCGCTAAGCCTTTCCTGAGCCACGACGCCGCATAATGAGGGGATCCATCGCCATCACGGTCAGCGTCTCACGAGGCTGACAGCGGACTCTTCGTCACCGGCCTCACCGGCGCGGCTTACTCGAGGGTCAAGAGTGCCCCGGCGCCGGATTTGGAAGCCCGTCCGACGCTGCAGTGTGTGCGTGTATGTGCGTGCGTGCTCGAGAGCATGAGTGGGGGCAGGGCCTGAACATGACGTTCGTTGGCAGTTCGGCCACCATTGGCTGCCAACCGCGGGAACATCGACGGCGACTCTATGAAAGAGCAAACGAGAGGTGGCAAGGTGTGCTCTCGGACGATGGAGACTTCTGTATATATGTAATTCACAGAGTTTATCGTGAGACACCCTCCGTCTCCTGATGTCCCTGCCTGGAGTCCGGCCTGCGGTTCCTGTCTTCGCCACGGCCCCTGCCTGAGAGCTGCCCGGGGAACTCCTCGGTCCCAACCGCGCGGCACACGTTGCGTAAAATAGTGCGTCAGATGCGTCTACAAAAGTGCATCGCTCAGACGTGTAGAAGAGGCAACAGAGTACACGTTGAAGTATGTTAAAATTTTTAGACGAGAACCTCACGCGCGAACACATACTGCACAACCTTGCGTGAAAAATGAACACATTTTAGGGTGGGACTTTTGAGGGCGAAGCTCCTTAGGGTCTAGCCTTGTCCGTCCGCCGTCAGTGCTCACATCGATTGCCATCCCATCTGTCTTCTTAAAAAAAAGAAAAAAATGTTTTCGCAGTCGACAGGATTCGAACCTGTGCGGGGAGAGCCCAATGGATTTCTAGTCCATCGCCTTAACCACTCGGCCACGACTGCGGGACGAGTAGGAGAGCTCCGAGATGTGGTAGTAACTCAAGAGCTGGGGATGTCATGGATGAAACGTTGCATGTAGCCGCTCAACGTCTACACAGGAGAGGGCGCTGCGGTTAAATGCGTATATAATCGCGTTAAACTTTGCATGCATTGGCTCAACGTTTATAGACGAGAGGCCCGCTGCGGTCAAATGCTCAAATGCGTATATGACCACGTTCCATACCGCACATTCTCTTTCTGACAGGGACCGTTGACTTAAGCGGTGGAGATGCGTTCCCACTGCTTCCAGCGGATCCAAGCTGACCCGCTAGAAGGACCACTGGCTTTGCTTCTTACCGAACGTAAAGCAGCAATAATGAAGTCGAAACGCAACCCGGAACTCAGCACTACCTATTAGCAATAAAAACAAATCCGCACCATCAGCACTAACTATGAACAATAAAATCAGTATCATCAGCACCACCAGAGGTTAGCTCCAATCAACATCATTCACCACGTGGAGATGCGGTAATTTTTTTACAGGTTTACGCTTCTAGAGATTCAGATTTTTGTTAACAGTGTACAAACGATGGCGTGCTCGGAGATTACGAAGAAAAAGTGGCTCACATGTCAGCACTCGCGACACCAAAGTGGCGCAAAACATGTCTGTCGTCTTTGTGCTGGCAGATAGTGGTAAACCGCTGGACTCAAGGGAGAGCTCCACCATGTGTTTTATCTTTGTTTTCGCGTTTGTAGCTCTACAACATACCTTATTTTCTCCAGGACTTGCGCAAGAACTGTAAAATTTCGAGCGGGCACCAGTAGGATATAGCGGCTCTATTAGTAACGAGATGTTTTGGTGACTCCCCCTTATGTCCCGATGTGTAACGTCGCAACGGTAAAAGTTTATCTTTTTTTTTTTTTTAAAGCTGCTGAGCATGCGCGAAACAGTACTATCACCCCATCTAGGCTGAGAGCAACTAGTCGTGCGACCATTATTAGGCTGCTACGAAAACAAAATCTGCGTTATGGATGGCCTTGTTTCTCATAATGACAGAAAACTGTTCCGCCAAAAGGTGCAATTTTTTTTTTTTTTGCGGGAAACAAAGCGTTTAGTATTTTATATTTTGGTCGGTCAAGCTGTGTCCCGTGAAGAGAAGGAAGTCAGATGGCTCACCATGGCTAAGGTGTTTCACCAACGATTAAGGGTAATTTAGGCTAAATGTAAAATAGAAATAAAAACAATGATTCCTTCACGATAACGTTATCGACCACAGCGTACGTTGGGTAAGAAGTACGGAGGATAATCAGCAAGGTAATTACCTAATATCTGAAAGTTTACTTTTTAGATATTTCCCTTGGCTGGAACTTTTCAATCAGAGGTGCGTTGCGAGTCACTGAATTATGTCACTGCTGCTGTTCAGTTAAAAGAAAAACTACTATTGAAACAAGCAGGCCGTCATCTCTCTCAGCAGATCATATGTATACAGCTTGTTGAAACCACCCCCTCATATTCGAAACTTTCACGACCTATAAGGGTGCGCCATTGGTGGCGGTAACGCGTCACATGTTATGGCGTTACCGGTAACGCGTAACGTTTTTCGGTAACGCAGTAATGTACTCGTTACATTCTCAAAACAGTAACGGGTAACGTACTTACGTTACTTAATTCAAGTAATGTGTAATGTTGCTACGGTACTCGTTATTTCTTCCCAGAACATCAAAAATTACTCTTCAATATTTTTTCTGTTTTTGTCGCCAAATTACGTAAACTTTTTTTGCATTTATTTTTGCGCTTTTTCTTGTGACTGTTTAGGTGAAAACCGTAAAAAAGATGAAATAATTCTGTTCAGTTTTTTCAGAAACATGATGTTTCTTGAGGTATTGCGCTTAGGCATATGTGTACCGTCAAAAGAGTAAAACGTGTTAATTCCTAACAAACAAAGTAACGCAAAAGTAACGTGCGTTACTTTTATTGGTCACGGTAACGCGTTCCTTTTATTTTGAGGTAACGTAGGCTTGTAACGCGTTCCTTTTACTTGCAAGTAACGAGTAACGTATTTCGTTACTTGTTTTCGCTAACTCTTAGAACACTGAGGGGCGCACTAGTGCCCATCAAAATAAAGTGCCTCGATATGTTTGCGTTTGTCTTGCAAGTAGCGTCAAATGGGCCAGTGCAAGAGGCCCGTGTCTCGAGCGGCCCTTGGAAGCAAATGGTGGCGCAGCATTAAAATGAGCGGGGGGGGAGGATAATAATTGGGGTTGTATGGATATTTATACTGTGTGCCGTTGGTCAGCCGTTTCAAAGTGGCGACGAGACACTCGCTGTAGATGAGCAATGTTGCCAGTGCAGTACAACCGCTAGCCTGGGGTCTTTAACGTGCACGACGCAGTAGTGATACACGACCGCACGCCGGTACGATGCTCATCCAGAAAGGAACGGGAAGAGGTGGGGATTGAACCCAGGACCCTTGGTTCTGAAGCACGAGCTTTCGCTCCACGTGCTCCGAGCTGGTGTGCGCTAGCCCACTCGGCCTCGGAGCACGTGGAGCGAAAGCTCGCGCTGCAGAACCCAGGGATCCTGGGTTTAATACCCCCCCCACCCCTGCCCTTTTCGATCTGGATGAGCATCGTACCGGCGTGCGGTCGTGTATCACTACTGGGTGGTGCACGTTAAAAACCCAAGGCTAGCAGCGGTTGTACCGCACTGGCTAAATTGCTCATGTACAGCGAGTGACTCGTCGCAACTTTGAAACGGCTGACCAACTACACGCTGTATAAATATCCACACAACCCCAATTATTTTTTAAAATGAGCGGCCTAGAGCCACTAAATGAGCTGCGCTTAGAGTATCGGTACTCCGTTCCCCGACAGTGTTGTCGGCGCCACCGTTTTGGTGCTTGTGCAAGCAGACGCAACTGCCGATCGTCATGATTAAAAAGTGCGACTTTATTAGCATTAGATTCGGTGTTAGGAAGCTCATATAATATTGCTTTGCTTTGTCGCGAACTGTTTAAACATTTGCGGGGACGGAAAAGCCTTTTCTGTGATTTCAGATAAACCTTCAGATAACTGGCAACCGTGATTCTAAGACACAATATGGCCAAGTGTCCTTACTCTGAAGCGTAGCTTATTTAGTGGCACTAGAGCGGCCCTTGAAAGCGAATGGTGGCGGAGCACCCGCTCGTGGCACGTGTCTTACGCGTTTCCACGACAAAGTTGGCGGTACTTGAAAGCATGAATTTTATCAAGGGACTTTACATTAAAAGTGCTGCCATCTGGATGATCGAAGCAGAACAGCACTACCAGGCTGGGTATTTGACGCGTAAGTAATTCCAGTTTTTCCATGTACGAGCTGTATCACAGCCTTACTTTATTTTTATTTTTTTCACTTCAGGAAGGTGATGGCAATCACCATTATTGTGAAGCCGATCATCCACGAGCTAGGGAGCGCGATTTTTACACCGCGGTGCCAGCATCGCTGAAAGTTGCGAATATTACACTGAGTCCAATACAAATACCTATTCCGACAATCGAAATAAAATCGCCGCCGTGCGACATACATACACTCTTAAAAAAGGTCCGCCAGCCCACTTCCCTACAGAACACGCAGGCAGCCAATCACGGCGAACAATAGAAGTATCCCATCCAATGATGAAGCTCAGAATACCATTCAGCTAAAAAAATGCCATATGCGTGGGGGCAATGAACATGAGGTTTAACTTGCACATTGTCCCTGCGCAGATGGCAATTTTCGAACCTCGTAGTATTCGTTGTCATTCGCTTGGAACTTTCCATTTTTTTTATGCCGTGGTTGGCCGTCTTCGAGTAGTGCAGAAAACCGAGCTCACCGATTAGATTTTTAGGGTGTGGGCTGGTGTGCTCAGCGAATCAGCTTAGCCATTGTGCTGCAATCCCACTAGAGCGACAAAAAGAAACAACCGACACCGACAAGTCTCAAGCACGTATAGCATGCACGCGAAGATGCTTTTGGCAGGCTTGCAATCACTCGTGCTTGCTTTACGAGCACCGATAGACTGCAAGCTTGCCAAAGATACCTTCTCGTGCATGCTGCACGTGTTTGAGGGTTGTCGGTGTTGGCTGTTTCTGTTTGTCACACTATTGGGACTCGGCGACACTATTTACTGTCCACTATTCCTTTTTGTATCTCTATTTTCTGGCGTAACGCTCCTCCAATTATGCCCATTGGGCCATGAAGGTACTCGTATAAATAAATAAAACAAAATATGGCGCTGGCGGGCTAACTTCCAGTTTACCAGACATCCATATAGCAAAAGTTCACCTGGGACCTGCTGGCGCGGTACTTTTATATTTAGACATGTTGTGCGTATATCTCTGCCCGTTTTGAGGCAGCGTAAAAAGAAGAGAGGACTCACCCATCTGCGCTGCTGTCAACCGAACACGGGTTAAAGCTTCCTACTCGGAGCAGCGGCGTAGCGGTTCAACGCGACACGACCGACCGGTCACTCAGTGAGACACTCGGGACCCGATTCTAGAAGTAATACGTCCGCAGACCGGCCTGATACGACACAGTCCGACAGACGTGCAATCACTGGGGTGATGACCTTGGAGGAAGGAAATCAGAGGCGCGTATTGCGGCTCCGGGAGAAACCTGCAACGTCCTTGAGACAAGGAACGATGCGGGTAAACACCCCAGAGTGTATTAAAACGTGTCCAGCACGTAAGGGTCAAGCAAGCCGGGGCAGTGGAGAGTAGCCACCATTGCGAAAGACGGCAGGTGTTCGTCCTATGATTTAATGTCTGCGGTTTGTAGATCTTAACGAAAAACAACCGCGTTATCAATGAGATCTAGCATTTTTGAAGCACCAGCTGTCTGAACTGTACAGATGCTTTTCGGCAGCTGCGCGCAACTATAAATTACCTTCACGGATCGCATCACTGGCCGAGTGGGTTAGCGCAGACCAGCTTGGAGCACGTGGAGCGAAATCTCGCGCTGCAGAACCCAGGGACCCTGGGTTCAATATCCACCCCTGCCTGTTTCGATCTGGATGAGCATCGTACCGGTGTGCGGTCGTGTATCACTACTGCGTGGTGAACATTAAAGGGGGGGGGTGCAACGATTCTTGGACTTCGGTCAAACATTTGTGGAAGTTGCCCTCTGACAAAAACGCTCGACTTTGGCTTTGCGATTATGCAGCGAAATCGCAACATTTTTTTAGTGAAGGAGATGTTTTCTCTATCCTCAGGGACACGATAAACAACGTAAAAATGACGACATCCAAATTCTCGTAATCTTAAAATTGTTGCATTCCCTTTTAAGGACCCCAGGCTAGCAGTTGCACTCGCACTGGCTAAATTGCCCACTTACAGCTAAGAGACAAGTCGCCAACTGAGGCAGACTAAGTTCGGGATGTATAAACATGCACACACTACAATATTTAAGGTGATAAAGGTCAGAAGAAACCAGACAACAAAGGCCATCTGCGAGGAAATGAACATATCTGGACAACCTTCTCCCGTGTCTTTTTTTAATTATTTGATAATAGCGCGCCGTGTTATTTATACCTCGAATATCACGAGGATCTTGGAATTACGATGATTTAATGTTGTTGGGACCTTCAATGCAGATAGACAGAGTGACAGTTCGGAAGATTGTGCTCAAAAGCCACGAGCTTCAAGGAGCGTCAATCCCGACTCAGACGAGTCGTTATTGGCACTCGAGTTTTGTTCGGCGGTTGGCGAGGGATGACGAGCTGCGATGGATGACAGTAAACATGGTTGTTGCGCCTGTAGAGGATGCTGTCGCAGAGTCCAAACAGCCCCTGCACAATGCACGGCGCGTCGATTTGTGGGGTTGATGGTCCCAATCAAGTAGGCCAGAAATCAGACTTGTGCGTAGTTCAACTACTCTACTCCAGTTACTGTAGTTTAACTACTTCTCTGAATAGTTTAGTAACTTTCAATCACGTCTTTGTTTCGGTAATTAGTAGTTAACTTTAATTACTTTTTCCGAGTAACTTCTACTCAAATTACTAATGACTTTTAAATTTTAGTGGTAGGTTTGCTGGTCAACAAACATTCTGCACAAAAATGAGTGGACGAACATGTCGCAAGCGAGGCCCAGTAAATGCGGGATTAGCGCCGAAAACTGGCATTTCTTTGTGTCCCGAAGCTCAAGGAGACCTGACGCATTTAAAGAAAGGGTTTGTCCCGCTATCCCCAACCAGTGCTGTGCCCGTTACCGAAAAAAGTAACGAAATAGCGTTACTCGTTAGTTTGGTAAAAATTAACGCGTTATTGAGCTACGTTACTTTTTTACAAACGTAACGATATACCGTTACCGTTACTTTTCAAAAATAACGAACGTTACTTTTACGTTACTTTTACGTTACTTTTGTGTTCGAGTACATATGTTTGGCAGAGATGTGTTCGCTTACAAACATGCCTTCGGTCTCGTGAAAGAGAAAACTATTCAATATTAGCCCAGCTGCTTAATATATTAGATTATAACCATGGTCGACATGTTTGCGGAATGCGTTAATGAACTTATTAAGAAGTTCTGGGAGCGCTAGCACTGGCATAAAGCAACGAGGGCAGTGAAACATCAGCAAGTTCTAAAAAATACCCGCGATCTGTCAACATTGTGAAAAGCGAGCTGAAGAGAAAACTAATTATAATCGAGAAACGTACTCACCTTGATGTGCTTTTTCAAGTTAGAACTAGACGTCTTTGATGCGCGAAGCAGCTTAATTTTCGGCATGCAGAGTAGGCATTGAAACTATAAATTATCTAATTCCGTCTCCTTTAGTTGATATATTTCCTTCAGTCCTGGCCATGGCGACGGAGTTTCGTTATTCATGTCCATCTCACACGCAGAATGAGTCGGAGATGGTAGTCAATCGGCTTTTATAAACTACAGCATGCGAACGGGGACTGCTGGAACACAACCAGCCAACCAACACCCCTCATCTTTACGCCGGTTTTAGTAACAGTCCGGTTCATACTATTACCAGACTGATTTACTTCACTATGTGGAACAGGACACCGGTTACCAGCACACTGGTTATAATCACTTGCTGCCTCTTACCAGCAGTAGCTCTTAGTTTTTCTGCGAAAAAAAAAGAAAGGTTTCGTGTTTGTAAGTTCTCTTTCCAGGTTTAAAACTTTTTTATTTTTTTATTATGACCTTAGGGAAGTAAAGACTAATCAAGCGAAAGATTCTTCTGTGTACAAAAGTGGGTCAGGAACTTTCAGGCAGCGAGGGGGAGAGCAAGAATAAAAAATTCCACAAAGGTTTTTTTTTTTTTGTAACTAGAGAAACGAGCAAATCGCTTCGCCACTAGTTGTCCACTGTTTTAAACGGATGTCTCTCTCTCCCCCCCCCCCCCCCGCTGTCCACCTCTGCTGCACAAAGCAGAGGGGGAAGAGGAGGGAGGGGAGGGGAGGGGGCTGTAACGCAGTCGTTCGTTCAAGCCTTGTAGGTGGTGACACTATGAAAAAGAAAGAAAAAAAAAGGAGGACGAACGGAATTAGCTGGTAGCCGAAGGTTTGTTTCGCCTTCGAGAAGCGAGATAGGGTCGCCTTTTAACGAATGTCTCTTTTAATCAGAAAGTTTTTTTTTTTTTAAGTTTACTGTGACGGATGCTGGTTCCGTGCAGCGATAAGCTTGTGCAGGATTTTGAGATGGATGGGTGAATAGATGGACTGATAAGTGGAAAACCCACCGTTTTAGGAAATCGAAGGTTCAGAAGTCTTAGCAGCAAGATACGGCATTGCCTGGGCATTGCGTGCTCGAGCGCAAGTAGTTGCCCCTCGAGCAGAGAAGCTAGATCCTCCATTGAGCTTAGTGACCTAAATTTAGTTCCCCTAACGTCTCCA
>JAZHYW010060046.1:0-13292 GCA_037355805.1 Ixodes ricinus | reverse complement strand
TTTGAGCTGGTAGGAGAATGACACGTGCCCACATGTGTGTGTTCTCTTCGTAGGCTCGCTGCGTGGTTCAATGATTCCGTCCTACACTGATTGTGTACTCCCCAGAAAGCCTGTCATCATCTTTCGGACTGGTAGGAGAATGACACGTGCCTACATATGCAGTTCAAAGATGATGCAGGCTTTCTAGGAGTACACAATCAGTGTGGACGGAATCATTGAACCACGCAGCTAATCTACGAAGAGAACACACATATGTAGGCACGTGTCATTCTCCTACCAGTTCAAAGATGATGCAGGCTTTCTAGGAGTACACAATCAGTGTGGACGGAATCATTGAACCACGCAGCTAATCTACGAAGAGAACACACATATGTAGGCACGTGTCATTCTCCTACCAGTTCAAAGATGATGCAGGCTTTCTAGGAGTACACAATCAGTGTGGACGGAATCATTGAACCACGCAGCTAATCTACGAAGAGAACACACATATGTAGGCACGTGTCATTCTCCTACCAGTTCAAAGATGATGCAGGCTTTCTAGGAGTACACAATCAGTGTGGACGGAATCATTGAACCACGCAGCTAATCTACGAAGAGAACACACATATGTAGGCACGTGTCATTCTCCTACCAGTTCAAAGATGATGCAGGCTTTCTAGGAGTACACAATCAGTGTGGACGGAATCATTGAACCACGCAGCTAATCTACGAAGAGAACACACATATGTAGGCACGTGTCATTCTCCTACCAGTTCAAAAATGATGCAGGCTTTCTAGGAGTACACAATCAGTGTGGACGGAATCATTGAACCACGCAGCTAATCTACGAAGAGAACACACATATGTAGGCACGTGTCATTCTCCTACCAGTTCAAAGATGATGCAGGCTTTCAAGGAGTACACAATCAGTGTGGACGGAATCATTGAACCACGCAGCTAATCTACGAAGAGAACACACATATGTAGGCACGTGTCATTCTCCTACCAGTTCAAAGATGATGCAGGCTTTCAAGGAGTACACAATCAGT
This sequence comes from Ixodes ricinus, assembly GCA_037355805.1. Classification (NCBI taxonomy): domain Eukaryota; kingdom Metazoa; phylum Arthropoda; class Arachnida; order Ixodida; family Ixodidae; genus Ixodes; species Ixodes ricinus. Next base: position 12,264 of record JAZHYW010060046.1, on the reverse strand, counting down.
GTGGACGGAATCATTGAACCACGCAGCTAACCTACGAAGAGAACACACATATGTAGGCACGTGTCATTCTCCTACCAGTTCAAAGATGATGCAGGCTTTCAAGGAGTACACAATCAGTGTGGACGGAATCATTGAACCACGCAGCTAATCTACGAAGAGAACACACATATGTAGGCACGTGTCATTCTCCTACCAGTTCAAAGATGATGCAGGCTTTCTAGGAGTACACAATCAGTGTGGACGGAATCATTGAACCACGCAGCTAATCTACGAAGAGAACACACATATGTAGGCACGTGTCATTCTCCTACCAGTTCAAAGAATGATGCAGGCTTTCTAAGGAGTACACAATCAGTGTGGACGGAATCATTGAACCACGCAGCTAATCTACGAAGAGAACACACATATGTAGGCACGTGTCATTCTCCTACCAGTTCAAAGATGATGCAGGCTTTCTAGGAGTACACAATCAGTGTGGACGGAATCATTGAACCACGCAGCTAATCTACGAAGAGAACACACATATGTAGGCACGTGTCATTCTCCTACCAGTTCAAAGATGATGCAGGCTTTCAAGGAGTACACAATCAGTGTGGACGGAATCATTGAACCACGCAGCTAATCTACGAAGAGAACACACATATGTAGGCACGTGTCATTCTCCTACCAGTTCAAAGATGATGCAGGCTTTCTAGGAGTACACAATCAGTGTGGACGGAATCATTGAACCACGCAGCTAATCTACGAAGAGAACACACATATGTAGGCACGTGTCATTCTCCTACCAGTTCAAAGATGATGCAGGCTTTCTAGGAGTACACAATCAGTGTGGACGGAATCATTGAACCACGCAGCTAATCTACGAAGAGAACACACATATGTAGGCACGTGTCATTCTCCTACCAGTTCAAAGATGATGCAGGCTTTCGAGTACACATCAGTGGACGGAATCATTGAACCACGCAGCTAACTACGAAGAGACACATATGTAGGCACGTGTCATTCCTCCAGTTCAAAATGATGCAGGCTTTAGGAGTACACAATCAGTGTGGACGGAATCATTGAACCACGCAGCTAATCTACGAAGAGAACACACATATGTAGGCACGTGTCATTCTCCTACCAGTTCAAAGATGATGCAGGCTTTCTAGGAGTACACAATCAGTGTGGACGGAATCATTGAACCACGCAGCTAATCTACGAAGAGAACACACATATGTAGGCACGTGTCATTCTCCTACCAGTTCAAAGATGATGCAGGCTTTCTAGGAGTACACAATCAGTGTGGACGGAATCATTGAACCACGCAGCTAATCTACGAAGAGAACACACATATGTAGGCACGTGTCATTCTCCTACCAGTTCAAAGATGATGCAGGCTTTCAAGGAGTACACAATCAGTGTGGACGGAATCATTGAACCACGCAGCTAACCTACGAAGAGAACACACATATGTAGGCACGTGTCATTCTCCTACCAGTTCAAAGATGATGCAGGCTTTCAAGGAGTACACAATCAGTGTGGACGGAATCATTGAACCACGCAGCTAATCTACGAAGAGAACACACATATGTAGGCACGTGTCATTCTCCTACCAGTTCAAAGATGATGCAGGCTTTCTAGGAGTACACAATCAGTGTGGACGGAATCATTGAACCACGCAGCTAATCTACGAAGAGAACACACATATGTAGGCACGTGTCATTCTCCTACCAGTTCAAAGATGATGCAGGCTTTCTAGGAGTACACAATCAGTGTGGACGGAATCATTGAACCACGCAGCTAATCTACGAAGAGAACACACATATGTAGGCACGTGTCATTCTCCTACCAGTTCAAAGATGATGCAGGCTTTCTAGGAGTACACAATCAGTGTGGACGGAATCATTGAACCACGCAGCTAATCTACGAAGAGAACACACATATGTAGGCACGTGTCATTCTCCTACCAGTTCAAAGATGATGCAGGCTTTCAAGGAGTACACAATCAGTGTGGACGGAATCATTGAACCACGCAGCTAATCTACGAAGAGAACACACATATGTAGGCACGTGTCATTCTCCTACCAGTTCAAAGATGATGCAGGCTTTCTAGGAGTACACAATCAGTGTGGACGGAATCATTGAACCACGCAGCTAATCTACGAAGAGAACACACATATGTAGGCACGTGTCATTCTCCTACCAGTTCAAAGATGATGCAGGCTTTCAAGGAGTACACAATCAGTGTGGACGGAATCATTGAACCACGCAGCTAATCTACGAAGAGAACACACATATGTAGGCACGTGTCATTCTCCTACCAGTTCAAAGATGATGCAGGCTTTCTAGGAGTACACAATCAGTGTGGACGGAATCATTGAACCACGCAGCTAATCTACGAAGAGAACACACATATGTAGGCACGTGTCATTCTCCTACCAGTTCAAAAATGATGCAGGCTTTCTAGGAGTACACAATCAGTGTGGACGGAATCATTGAACCACGCAGCTAATCTACGAAGAGAACACACATATGTAGGCACGTGTCATTCTCCTACCAGTTCAAAGATGATGCAGGCTTTCTAGGAGTACACAATCAGTGTGGACGGAATCATTGAACCACGCAGCTAATCTACGAAGAGAACACACATATGTAGGCACGTGTCATTCTCCTACCAGTTCAAAGATGATGCAGGCTTTCTAGGAGTACACAATCAGTGTGGACGGAATCATTGAACCACGCAGCTAATCTACGAAGAGAACACACATATGTAGGCACGTGTCATTCTCCTACCAGTTCAAAGATGATGCAGGCTTTCTAGGAGTACACAATCAGTGTGGACGGAATCATTGAACCACGCAGCTAATCTACGAAGAGAACACACATATGTAGGCACGTGTCATTCTCCTACCAGTTCAAAGATGATGCAGGCTTTCAAGGAGTACACAATCAGTGTGGACGGAATCATTGAACCACGCAGCTAATCTACGAAGAGAACACACATATGTAGGCACGTGTCATTCTCCTACCAGTTCAAAGATGATGCAGGCTTTCAAGGAGTACACAATCAGTGTGGACGGAATCATTGAACCACGCAGCTAATCTACGAAGAGAACACACATATGTAGGCACGTGTCATTCTCCTACCAGTTCAAAGATGATGCAGGCTTTCTAGGAGTACACAATCAGTGTGGACGGAATCATTGAACCACGCAGCTAATCTACGAAGAGAACACACATATGTAGGCACGTGTCATTCTCCTACCAGTTCAAAGATGATGCAGGCTTTCTAGGAGTACACAATCAGTGTGGACGGAATCATTGAACCACGCAGCTAATCTACGAAGAGAACACACATATGTAGGCACGTGTCATTCTCCTACCAGTTCAAAGATGATGCAGGCTTTCTAGGAGTACACAATCAGTGTGGACGGAATCATTGAACCACGCAGCTAATCTACGAAGAGAACACAGACATATGTAGGCACGTGTCATTCTCCTACCAGTTCAAAGATGATGCAGGCTTTCTAAGGAGTACACAATCAGTGTGGACGGAATCATTGAACCACGCAGCTAATCTACGAAGAGAACACACATATGTAGGCACGTGTCATTCTCCTACCAGTTCAAAGATGATGCAGGCTTTCTAGGAGTACACAATCAGTGTGGACGGAATCATTGAACCACGCAGCTAATCTACGAAGAGAACACACATATGTAGGCACGTGTCATTCTCCTACCAGTTCAAAGATGATGCAGGCTTTCAAGGAGTACACAATCAGTGTGGACGGAATCATTGAACCACGCAGCTAATCTACGAAGAGAACACACATATGTAGGCACGTGTCATTCTCCTACCAGTTCAAAGATGATGCAGGCTTTCAAGGAGTACACAATCAGTGTGGACGGAATCATTGAACCACGCAGCTAATCTACGAAGAGAACACACATATGTAGGCACGTGTCATTCTCCTACCAGTTCAAAAATGATGCAGGCTTTCTAGGAGTACACAATCAGTGTGGACGGAATCATTGAACCACGCAGCTAATCTACGAAGAGAACACACATATGTAGGCACGTGTCATTCTCCTACCAGTTCAAAGATGATGCAGGCTTTCTAGGAGTACACAATCAGTGTGGACGGAATCATTGAACCACGCAGCTAACTCTACGAAGAGAACACACATATGTAGGCACGTGTCATTCTCCTACCAGTTCAAAGATGATGCAGGCTTTCTAGGAGTACACAATCAGTGTGGACGGAATCATTGAACCACGCAGCTAATCTACGAAGAGAACACACATATGTAGGCACGTGTCATTCTCCTACCAGTTCAAAGTATGATGCAGGCTTTCTAAGGAGTACACAATCAGTGTGGACGGAATCATTGAACCACGCAGCTAATCTACGAAGAGAACACACATATGTAGGCACGTGTCATTCTCCTACCAGTTCAAAGATGATGCAGGCTTTCAAGGAGTACACAATCAGTGTGGACGGAATCATTGAACCACGCAGCTAATCTACGAAGAGAACACACATATGTAGGCACGTGTCATTCTCCTACCAGTTCAAAGATGATGCAGGCTTTCAAGGAGTACACAATCAGTGTGGACGGAATCATTGAACCACGCAGCTAATCTACGAAGAGAACACACATATGTAGGCACGTGTCATTCTCCTACCAGTTCAAAGATGATGCAGGCTTTCTAGGAGTACACAATCAGTGTGGACGGAATCATTGAACCACGCAGCTAATCTACGAAGAGAACACACATATGTAGGCACGTGTCATTCTCCTACCAGTTCAAAGATGATGCAGGCTTTCTAGGAGTACACAATCAGTGTGGACGGAATCATTGAACCACGCAGCTAATCTACGAAGAGAACACACATATGTAGGCACGTGTCATTCTCCTACCAGTTCAAAGATGATGCAGGCTTTCTAGGAGTACACAATCAGTGTGGACGGAATCATTGAACCACGCAGCTAATCTACGAAGAGAACACACATATGTAGGCACGTGTCATTCTCCTACCAGTTCAAAGATGATGCAGGCTTTCTAGGAGTACACAATCAGTGTGGACGGAATCATTGAACCACGCAGCTAATCTACGAAGAGAACACACATATGTAGGCACGTGTCATTCTCCTACCAGTTCAAAGATGATGCAGGCTTTCAAGGAGTACACAATCAGTGTGGACGGAATCATTGAACCACGCAGCTAATCTACGAAGAGAACACACATATGTAGGCACGTGTCATTCTCCTACCAGTTCAAAAATGATGCAGGCTTTCTAGGAGTACACAATCAGTGTGGACGGAATCATTGAACCACGCAGCTAATCTACGAAGAGAACACACATATGTAGGCACGTGTCATTCTCCTACCAGTTCAAAGATGATGCAGGCTTTCAAGGAGTACACAATCAGTGTGGACGGAATCATTGAACCACGCAGCTAATCTACGAAGAGAACAAACATATGTAGGCACGTGTCATTCTCCTACCAGTTCAAAGATGATGCAGGCTTTCTAGGAGTACACAATCAGTGTGGACGGAATCATTGAACCACGCAGCTAATCTACGAAGAGAACACACATATGTAGGCACGTGTCATTCTCCTACCAGTTCAAAAATGATGCAGGCTTTCTAGGAGTACACAATCGAGTGTGGACGGAATCATTGAACCACGCAGCTAATCTACGAAGAGAACACACATATGTAGGCACGTGTCATTCTCCTACCAGTTCAAAGATGATGCAGGCTTTCTAGGAGTACACAATCAGTGTGGACGGAATCATTGAACCACGCAGCTAATCTACGAAGAGAACACACATATGTAGGCACGTGTCATTCTCCTACCAGTTCAAAGATGATGCAGGCTTTCTAGGAGTACACAATCAGTGTGGACGGAATCATTGAACCACGCAGCTAATCTACGAAGAGAACACACATATGTAGGCACGTGTCATTCTCCTACCAGTTCAAAGATGATGCAGGCTTTCTAGGAGTACACAATCAGTGTGGACGGAATCATTGAACCACGCAGCTAATCTACGAAGAGAACACACATATGTAGGCACGTGTCATTCTCCTACCAGTTCAAAGATGATGCAGGCTTTCAAGGAGTACACAATCAGTGTGGACGGAATCATTGAACCACGCAGCTAATCTACGAAGAGAACACACATATGTAGGCACGTGTCATTCTCCTACCAGTTCAAAGATGATGCAGGCTTTCAAGGAGTACACAATCAGTGTGGACGGAATCATTGAACCACGCAGCTAATCTACGAAGAGAACACACATATGTAGGCACGTGTCATTCTCCTACCAGTTCAAAGATGATGCAGGCTTTCAAGGAGTACACAATCAGTGTGGACGGAATCATTGAACCACGCAGCTAATCTACGAAGAGAACACACATATGTAGGCACGTGTCATTCTCCTACCAGTTCAAAGATGATGCAGGCTTTCTAGGAGTACACAATCAGTGTGGACGGAATCATTGAACCACGCAGCTAATCTACGAAGAGAACACACATATGTAGGCACGTGTCATTCTCCTACCAGTTCAAAGATGATGCAGGCTTTCTAGGAGTACACAATCAGTGTGGACGGAATCATTGAACCACGCAGCTAATCTACGAAGAGAACACACATATGTAGGCACGTGTCATTCTCCTACCAGTTCAAAGATGATGCAGGCTTTCTAGGAGTACACAATCAGTGTGGACGGAATCATTGAACCACGCAGCTAATCTACGAAGAGAACACACATATGTAGGCACGTGTCATTCTCCTACCAGTTCAAAGATGATGCAGGCTTTCTAGGAGTACACAATCAGTGTGGACGGAATCATTGAACCACGCAGCTAATCTACGAAGAGAACACACATATGTAGGCACGTGTCATTCTCCTACCAGTTCAAAGATGATGCAGGCTTTCTAGGAGTACACAATCAGTGTGGACGGAATCATTGAACCACGCAGCTAATCTACGAAGAGAACACACATATGTAGGCACGTGTCATTCTCCTACCAGTTCAAAGATGATGCAGGCTTTCTAGGAGTACACAATCAGTGTGGACGGAATCATTGAACCACGCAGCTAATCTACGAAGAGAACACACATATGTAGGCACGTGTCATTCTCCTACCAGTTCAAAGATGATGCAGGCTTTCTAGGAGTACACAATCAGTGTGGACGGAATCATTGAACCACGCAGCTAATCTACGAAGAGAACACACATATGTAGGCACGTGTCATTCTCCTACCAGTTCAAAGATGATGCAGGCTTTCTAGGAGTACACAATCAGTGTGGACGGAATCATTGAACCACGCAGCTAATCTACGAAGAGAACACACATATGTAGGCACGTGTCATTCTCCTACCAGTTCAAAAATGATGCAGGCTTTCTAGGAGTACACAATCAGTGTGGACGGAATCATTGAACCACGCAGCTAATCTACGAAGAGAACACACATATGTAGGCACGTGTCATTCTCCTACCAGTTCAAAGATGATGCAGGCTTTCAAGGAGTACACAATCAGTGTGGACGGAATCATTGAACCACGCAGCTAATCTACGAAGAGAACACACATATGTAGGCACGTGTCATTCTCCTACCAGTTCAAAGATGATGCAGGCTTTCAAGGAGTACACAATCAGTGTGGACGGAATCATTGAACCACGCAGCTAACCTACGAAGAGAACACACATATGTAGGCACGTGTCATTCTCCTACCAGTTCAAAAATGATGCAGGCTTTCTAGGAGTACACAATCAGTGTGGACGGAATCATTGAACCACGCAGCTAATCTACGAAGAGAACACACATATGTAGGCACGTGTCATTCTCCTACCAGTTCAAAGATGATGCAGGCTTTCTAGGAGTACACAATCAGTGTGGACGGAATCATTGAACCACGCAGCTAATCTACGAAGAGAACACACATATGTAGGCACGTGTCATTCTCCTACCAGTTCAAAGATGATGCAGGCTTTCTAGGAGTACACAATCAGTGTGGACGGAATCATTGAACCACGCAGCTAATCTACGAAGAGAACACACATATGTAGGCACGTGTCATTCTCCTACCAGTTCAAAAATGATGCAGGCTTTCTAGGAGTACACAATCAGTGTGGACGGAATCATTGAACCACGCAGCTAACCTACGAAGAGAACACACATATGTAGGCACGTGTCATTCTCCTACCAGTTCAAAGATGATGCAGGCTTTCTAGGAGTACACAATCAGTGTGGACGGAATCATTGAACCACGCAGCTAATCTACGAAGAGAACACACATATGTAGGCACGTGTCATTCTCCTACCAGTTCAAAGATGATGCAGGCTTTCTAGGAGTACACAATCAGTGTGGACGGAATCATTGAACCACGCAGCTAATCTACGAAGAGAACACACATATGTAGGCACGTGTCATTCTCCTACCAGTTCAAAGATGATGCAGGCTTTCAAGGAGTACACAATCAGTGTGGACGGAATCATTGAACCACGCAGCTAACCTACGAAGAGAACACACATATGTAGGCACGTGTCATTCTCCTACCAGTTCAAAGATGATGCAGGCTTTCTAGGAGTACACAATCAGTGTGGACGGAATCATTGAACCACGCAGCTAATCTACGAAGAGAACACACATATGTAGGCACGTGTCATTCTCCTACCAGTTCAAAGATGATGCAGGCTTTCAAGGAGTACACAATCAGTGTGGACGGAATCATTGAACCACGCAGCTAATCTACGAAGAGAACACACATATGTAGGCACGTGTCATTCTCCTACCAGTTCAAAGATGATGCAGGCTTTCTAGGAGTACACAATCAGTGTGGACGGAATCATTGAACCACGCAGCTAATCTACGAAGAGAACACACATATGTAGGCACGTGTCATTCTCCTACCAGTTCAAAGATGATGCAGGCTTTCTAGGAGTACACAATCAGTGTGGACGGAATCATTGAACCACGCAGCTAATCTACGAAGAGAACACACATATGTAGGCACGTGTCATTCTCCTACCAGTTCAAAGATGATGCAGGCTTTCTAGGAGTACACAATCAGTGTGGACGGAATCATTGAACCACGCAGCTAATCTACGAAGAGAACACACATATGTAGGCACGTGTCATTCTCCTACCAGTTCAAAGATGATGCAGGCTTTCTAGGAGTACACAATCAGTGTGGACGGAATCATTGAACCACGCAGCTAATCTACGAAGAGAACACACATATGTAGGCACGTGTCATTCTCCTACCAGTTCAAAGATGATGCAGGCTTTCTAGGAGTACACAATCAGTGTGGACGGAATCATTGAACCACGCAGCTAATCTACGAAGAGAACACACATATGTAGGCACGTGTCATTCTCCTACCAGTTCAAAAATGATGCAGGCTTTCTAGGAGTACACAATCAGTGTGGACGGAATCATTGAACCACGCAGCTAATCTACGAAGAGAACACACATATGTAGGCACGTGTCATTCTCCTACCAGTTCAAAGATGATGCAGGCTTTCAAGGAGTACACAATCAGTGTGGACGGAATCATTGAACCACGCAGCTAATCTACGAAGAGAACACACATATGTAGGCACGTGTCATTCTCCTACCAGTTCAAAGATGATGCAGGCTTTCTAGGAGTACACAATCAGTGTGGACGGAATCATTGAACCACGCAGCTAATCTACGAAGAGAACACACATATGTAGGCACGTGTCATTCTCCTACCAGTTCAAAGATGATGCAGGCTTTCTAGGAGTACACAATCAGTGTGGACGGAATCATTGAACCACGCAGCTAATCTACGAAGAGAACACACATATGTAGGCACGTGTCATTCTCCTACCAGTTCAAAGATGATGCAGGCTTTCTAGGAGTACACAATCAGTGTGGACGGAATCATTGAACCACGCAGCTAATCTACGAAGAGAACACACATATGTAGGCACGTGTCATTCTCCTACCAGTTCAAAGATGATGCAGGCTTTCTAAGGAGTACACAATCAGTGTGGACGGTCATTCCCACCAGTTCAAAATGAGCAGGCTTTCAGGAGTACACAATCAGTGTGGACGGAATCATTGAACGCAGCTAACTACGAAGAGAACACACATATGTAGGCACGTGTCATTCTCCTACCAGTTCAAAGATGATGCAGGCTTTCAAGGAGTACACAATCAGTGTGGACGGAATCATTGAACCACGCAGCTAATCTACGAAGAGAACACACATATGTAGGCACGTGTCATTCTCCTACCAGTTCAAAGATGATGCAGGCTTTCAAGGAGTACACAATCAGTGTGGACGGAATCATTGAACCACGCAGCTAATCTACGAAGAGAACACACATATGTAGGCACGTGTCATTCTCCTACCAGTTCAAAGATGATGCAGGCTTTCTAGGAGTACACAATCAGTGTGGACGGAATCATTGAACCACGCAGCTAATCTACGAAGAGAACACACATATGTAGGCACGTGTCATTCTCCTACCAGTTCAAAGATGATGCAGGCTTTCAAGGAGTACACAATCAGTGTGGACGGAATCATTGAACCACGCAGCTAATCTACGAAGAGAACACACATATGTAGGCACGTGTCATTCTCCTACCAGTTCAAAAATGATGCAGGCTTTCTAGGAGTACACAATCAGTGTGGACGGAATCATTGAACCACGCAGCTAATCTACGAAGAGAACACACATATGTAGGCACGTGTCATTCTCCTACCAGTTCAAAGATGATGCAGGCTTTCTAGGAGTACACAATCAGTGTGGACGGAATCATTGAACCACGCAGCTAATCTACGAAGAGAACACACATATGTAGGCACGTGTCATTCTCCTACCAGTTCAAAGATGATGCAGGCTTTCTAGGAGTACACAATCAGTGTGGACGGAATCATTGAACCACGCAGCTAATCTACGAAGAGAACACACATATGTAGGCACGTGTCATTCTCCTACCAGTTCAAAGATGATGCAGGCTTTCAAGGAGTACACAATCAGTGTGGACGGAATCATTGAACCACGCAGCTAACCTACGAAGAGAACACACATATGTAGGCACGTGTCATTCTCCTACCAGTTCAAAGATGATGCAGGCTTTCTAGGAGTACACAATCAGTGTGGACGGAATCATTGAACCACGCAGCTAATCTACGAAGAGAACACACATATGTAGGCACGTGTCATTCTCCTACCAGTTCAAAAATGATGCAGGCTTTCTAGGAGTACACAATCAGTGTGGACGGAATCATTGAACCACGCAGCTAATCTACGAAGAGAACACACATATGTAGGCACGTGTCATTCTCCTACCAGTTCAAAGATGATGCAGGCTTTCAAGGAGTACACAATCAGTGTGGACGGAATCATTGAACCACGCAGCTAATCTACGAAGAGAACACACATATGTAGGCACGTGTCATTCTCCTACCAGTTCAAAGATGATGCAGGCTTTCTAGGAGTACACAATCAGTGTGGACGGAATCATTGAACCACGCAGCTAATCTACGAAGAGAACACACATATGTAGGCACGTGTCATTCTCCTACCAGTTCAAAGATGATGCAGGCTTTCTAGGAGTACACAATCAGTGTGGACGGAATCATTGAACCACGCAGCTAATCTACGAAGAGAACACACATATGTAGGCACGTGTCATTCTCCTACCAGTTCAAAGATGATGCAGGCTTTCAAGGAGTACACAATCAGTGTGGACGGAATCATTGAACCACGCAGCTAATCTACGAAGAGAACACACATATGTAGGCACGTGTCATTCTCCTACCAGTTCAAAGATGATGCAGGCTTTCTAGGAGTACACAATCAGTGTGGACGGAATCATTGAACCACGCAGCTAATCTACGAAGAGAACACACATATGTAGGCACGTGTCATTCTCCTACCAGTTCAAAGATGATGCAGGCTTTCTAGGAGTACACAATCAGTGTGGACGGAATCATTGAACCACGCAGCTAATCTACGAAGAGAACACACATATGTAGGCACGTGTCATTCTCCTACCAGTTCAAAGATGATGCAGGCTTTCTAGGAGTACACAATCAGTGTGGACGGAATCATTGAACCACGCAGCTAACCTACGAAGAGAACACACATATGTAGGCACGTGTCATTCTCCTACCAGTTCAAAGATGATGCAGGCTTTCTAGGAGTACACAATCAGTGTGGACGGAATCATTGAACCACGCAGCTAATCTACGAAGAGAACACACATATGTAGGCACGT
>JAZHYW010060045.1:0-30710 GCA_037355805.1 Ixodes ricinus | reverse complement strand
GTACAGTCGGCACGGAATGAAACGCGAACAGTGGGTGCATGGTTTTCGCTAGATGCTGCACCACCTGAACCAGGTGGGAGCTGCAAGAAGATGGCTCCTCCTTCGATGTGTTAGACTCTTGCTCAGTGCATCCAAACCTTCGGTGTTGCGTCTCTAGGTGACTCAGCGTGGGTCGAAAACCATGCGCTCCTTGTTCGTGTTTCATTCCGTGCCGACTGTACATCAAACGCTAGCTCGATTCGAACTTTATTCATTATTTTCGAAAGTGCAGGATTCAAGAATGTTTTTTTTATATATAATGAAGGTAAAAAAACACTTCTAGAATACTTTAACACTTCCATATAAAGTATTAAAGAAGTAAAACATTACCATTGTTTTGAAAAAGATAATCTAAACATTGCGAGACTGTAAATTGTGTCACTCGCAAAAACTGCAAAAATAGCGAGACCTACCTCCTGCCATTTCGAGGCCCAGAACTCAAGAACAAAACGATTTCCATAGTTCGAATTTGCTGTTTTGCTTCGAGTCACACATTTTTCACCAACATATATTTTTTCCGAAAATTTCTAAGAGCTCAACATTTTTTTTAATTTTTTTTTTATATTTTACGATTTTAGATGAAGGTATTCCAAGGGACTTTGTTCGCACCCCTTTGGAAATAATATTGCTCGCGCTGTCCAGCGACCCGTGTGGCAGGGTTAATATTGCAATTTTTCGTTCTGTTTTCTTACATTTATGAGCGACCCGTACACATTTACACCTCAGCATATTAGTTTGTTTGCAACGAAGCAAGTTATTTATATACCTACTTGAATTATGCATACATGAAATAGTGCGCCTAACGAATGTGATAGGATAAAAGAGCTTGTGAACGGCGAATACAGTTACCAAGAGCTGCAGAAAACGCTTCCCGTTTGAACAGCTCTTAAGAGAATACAGAGCGTAACAGAACGTTTTCCGCCCACAATTATATAAGGGCGGCGGAAACACGGAGCAAACATAAAACTTAGCTTGAATCACCAACAATAAGTTGAGTGTAAAGAACCAAAAAAGGCACTGAAAAGTGCGGGTATATTTGAATGTTGGTTTTTGCATCATTTTCATTTGCCGATTTCGCAGTAACTATTATGAATTTCGCGATACTAAATAGCATACCGGAAAGGGTAAAGGCCGGGGAGTCAGAAAATATAGTTAGCTGAGGTAGCTCAAAAATCGGCGGAGTACCCCTTTAAGAGAATACAGAGCGTAACATAACGTTTCCGCCCACAATTATATAAGGGCGGCGGAAACAGGGAGCAAACATAAAACTTGGCTTGAATCACCAACAATAAGTTGAATGTAAAGCAAAAAAAAAGTGGATGAATCCAGAGTACTTTTTTTTTCTTTTCATAATGTGTATCATGCGTTTGGACCCTCCACATCAGCATATATTCCACAAAGTGATCTTACAGAGGACGTAGAGGTCTTGACCCTGTTGGTTGTCGCACGTCAACACGCTCCGAAGTTGTCCTAGTTAATGTGAGGTGTACCAGAAACATTCACTCCAAAAGTTTCTCTGTGAGATTGCCTCATGTACCGTTTGCAATATATTTCTAGGGAAATTTCGAGCCTTCCAGGTTTTCTGCAGGCGGTCCATTTCGCAGGCAGGCCCGTTTTGAAGGCATACCCTCTGAAAGTTTGTCTGGAGGCTTCAAGGGCAAATGTGTTTTGTAAAATGCTAAGGGGGCAGCACTGCCAATGCTTTCACGAACACTTGATGCAGAGATGAGAAGAGAAATATTACGCTAATGTGAACGTGCATATACTCTTAACTTATATGCTTATATATATACTGCATATACTCTTAACTTCCTTGGACATGAACGCCTCAGTGCATCACTAAAGTGATAATTTAAAATTAACAGCAACAAACATTGCAATGTCACCAATCCTATAACACTAATAAGCAGTGTAATTAAACATTTTCAAGAGTACAGTTCTTATTCCACCATTCGACAAATTCGTTTGCATTAAATCTTATAGGACATATTCACAAAATTATCAATTACTGTTTTTCTTGACAAAATATCGTCATTTCTCCAAGGACTGTAATTACCTGGGTATCATAGAACTCAAATCAATTAGAATTTCGATATTTCCTTGAAAACTCTTTATTCTGAAGAATGTCCCAGAAACAACGCCCTGTGTGCTGTCCATCTTTTTGTCTCGATTTTTCACGTCTAAAATGTTGGTACAACGTTATTCTGAAACCCTATTCTCTAACACTAGAACAGACGTTTATATAAAAATTTTATTTACACGGCCCAAGTGCGTTGCTGTATTTCCAAGTATCCAACATAAAAAAAACATTTAAATCATAAGGGGAGGGGGTAGCATACATTTTTTTCTGAATTCTATGCAAACGAAGTGAAACAGTGAGAGTAAGTACCTTTTGTATCTCTATAGTCAAGCCCTGTCACTAAGCGGACACCGATCCCCAGCCAATGACTGCGTCCCTTTGGTAATTTTATGACCCGACATATCTCCCGTCAATCCGCAGATGCGGCGGCTTCCGACTGTCATGGCCTTCTCCGTCCTGGCCCTCGCTGCGCACAGTAAGTTCTCCTAGAGTCGCTGTCAACTTTAGAAACGTGGGGCGTGACTTCGTGTCTTCGTGCCTCTTGGCTACTGATCGGTTCTTCGACGTGCTCATCGGCCAATGACGTAATGTGGTTGGCTCAAACCGATTACGGGATCCGCGGGACTGAACACGACTTGCATTTTCGGTAACCCCGTTTCATTTTTTGAGCGATATGGTGCCCAAGGCTTCAACGCGATGGCGCCAATCAACCAGTCCCAGAAATGCACCATCTGGGTGCTCGTTTTCTGCGGTGGCTTCCTGTTACCGGCTATGAAGCACAGGAAAAGCGCTGGATCACGGCACCTTCCTTGCGCGTGGTTAGTTGAGTCGGTGACGGCAAACGGACAAAGACGACATACGCCGTGACTATGCACTTTCGACGCCAGTCCATCGGTCCCATTGGATCGCAGCAGTGGCTGCGGCCGCGGACTTGAAGTGAAATGGACTGTATATGTAGTCGTTGACCCACTAACGCGTGCTTTTCTTTTTTCCCTACACTCGCCTACACAGAACCTCAAGTTACCCTGGCTGATCGAACTATGGGACTCGCTGCGCTCATGTTTGCCCTGCGTTGGAGGCTGGAATACCTGCTGAATCAATTGAAGAAGAGTGGCGACGACGAGCAGAAACGCGACGAATCGATGAAAATGATCGAATACCTGCGGAAGGAGATCAAATATCAGGTCAACGTGTTCTTGCAGCGTACGAGCGCCCCGGCAACTTCGACCAGTGTGAGCGACGACGCCAAGGCCTGAGGTGGTCGGTGACCGTACTCTCAACAACTGCGGAGGGATCGCTCGAGCAAACACTCGTGGTTCGGGACTACGCCATCAAAAACATCACGTGCACGAGATCATCGAGAACCGACTGCGAGATTGGGCGGCTAATCTAATCATTGTCAACCGAACTAACCCTCCCTCTTCCCCCACCCTCCACACCAAATGACGCCACTAAGTGAGCAAGGCGTGCGGAGCAATAAGGTACTTATCAACAACATTAAAGAGAAACAACTCGACCAGACGACGAATAGCAGTTACAGGTGGTTCAAAATCATCAAGCTCGAATAAGCGGCCCAAGTCTTCCCGATGGACGATGGATGTCTTAGGGTGAAACCTAAAAGGAATCTCGTTGCATATAGGGAACAACAAACAAAATATTTCTTAGCAACTGCGACAGTATATGTAATAAAATTGCCCGTTACATCCTCAAGGCTGGCAAAAAGGAAAAAAAAATAAACGCTTCCAAAATCACTTGTCTGACTAAGCGTGGCAGTTTCTTTGTGTCTGTTCAATTATATTCTAGGACGGGACTGGTTTGCTCTAAACGAAATAAGGCGCTTTTATCTTAATCGTTTCGAATTTAACGGGCCACTAACAACTCCAACATTCATACCTTTTTTTATTGTTTGAAACAGCTTCAGATATTCCTCGCAAAAAAATATTTTTTGACCTTCAAAAAAAACTTGCTAAGAGTCTAGGTACTCTTCCCCAATCCGAATTCATCGTTTCTGTTTTTCTTTTTGGTAAAGTAGTAGGCGCAGGCACTTCTTCAGAAATTTTGAGACGTCGAAGTTGTGTCTGTTACAGTCAGTATCGACATGTAAAAAGCAGCTCCACTTTATTTTTTTGTTTTTGAAAAAAAGAACAATGCAGTCCTCTTCAGCATCACCTTGAAAGACCACAGGTCAAATATTACGACCTTGTTCTCTCTAAATGTTTCTTAAACGGTCCGGCAAACTTTGGAACGCGCGAAGTTGCCGAAAGCGGTTGGACTCTAGCAGGCGAATTAATCCAAATATCGCAACCGTTTGACCCAAAATAATCCTTAAACGCGAAAAAAAGCGAAGAAATCAGAAGCGATCGCCGCAGCGGCACGCCATTGGCTAGCCGCGCGTGACGCGCCACTACGTCATAAAAGGACCATCTCGATTCTCGTTTGCTCCGTCGCTTGCGGAAGTAGCCGGGCGCCGAGCCTTCTGCTCTTGTAAATCGGGTTCGGCTTCTGATTTTTCGAAACCTTTCGGTGGATCCGAAAGAGGAATGTGTCCAGACGACCCTCGACGTGACAGAGTACGCGTTCCAGCCTTTGGCGAAGCAGGAAAATGATCCCCCGCAGTAATAAAGGCAGACACGAGGAACCGCTTGCGCGGACGCGACATGACCGGCTTCATACCTTCAGGAGCGTACTGACTGCTACTTATTGTAACGTAAAACGTTGACAATAAACAGAGTGCTATTGACGGGACGCGTCAAGCCGGATTAGCGTGACCCTCCCCAAAACGGTCGTCAGAGGACAAGAATGCTGCACACATCGGCCTTCGTGCATGCCAGCTGCTGGACACGTGAGCGTGCAGGCTGCATTGTTCATCAAGGCTAAAGTGGTTTGAAGGGATAGTATAATCGGCTTCGGGCGACGGGAGAGCTTCCCCTGAGATGAGACGGGTGATGAGACAGGGTCGCCGTTCTGCCACCGCCATGTCCTTGCGCACGATGCGAATAACTGCGCAGAAGGTCCATCCTTGTGATAGCGGTACCCTCTGCTGCGTTTAGTTTGTTTGCCACCAACTATTACGCCATTATAGCGTTAGAAAAAGCGGAGATGTGTGCGCGGCAGCCCTTAATTTGATGTCGAATTTGGTAAAGCTTCCTGGGCCTCTACATTCGCATACTTCTACCAAGATTTGTTGACTGCATTAGACCACAACCAAGCATTATCATCGTCCGATCGCGTTTCTACGGCACAATGAACCATTGCATGACACAAACTTTATATGGAAAACACTGCGTAACTTGTAAAAAAAAAGAAGTCAATTCAGAACAGAAGGTCACATGCTTTGTAGTTCGAAAAAGCTCTCCTGAAGAGAATATGAACCTATGGAAGGAAAATTTAACAAAATTTATGTTTACATTTAAAAAATATGTGACTTCAATTTATCAACAACTGTAAAAAAAAAAACGTTTATGCTAAAACGGTTTGCACCGTGAAAGTCGCATTATGAATTGCATGACCACTTATTAGAGCAAACCCTCCTCTCTCAAGTGACTGGGTAGCGGAGTAGATTAAAAGCAAAAGAAAATAATCTTGGGCTACCCAAGATTGTTTTCTTTTGTTTCCCATATTTCCCGGACCGGAGTCGGTTCGGAAAATATGGTCACTTCAACAATATAAGAAACCAACGCTAACACACTAATATAAGGCGGTTAACACAAGAGAGCCAGTGGAAACCCGCTATTTGGCTACATGATCGCGGCTTTTCTAGTACACTGCACAATTCTAATTACGTAATAGCTTTTTTCTAGAACAGTCGACCTAAACTTTTTTACCTAGTTACGTTTCCTTTTTGCTTGTGACTTTTAATGCGCTGAATTGCCTTCTTACCTTCAAAGATGGTCGGCAGAGCGTCGGGTTCAGGCGAGCCTTCTTCAGACCCAAACCCATACGTACGTAGTTTTCATATGCGCCATCCGAAACACATTTCGAACAAAAAACGGTGTACTTGCTCAACCCCCCCCCCCTTTTTAAAATCTCGGGGTCGGAGTGGAAAAGACGGTAAGCGGGAAGAACAACTGCGACGAGCGCTGTTCGTGAAAGCTGGCGGCTACACATGAGTACGGCATCGTGCAACAGCACGAGTCAGTTGGTTCGGTGCCACGAGAATTCTGCCAATACGTGAACAAACAAGAGAGCAATCAACACGTCAGGCGATTGAGTCAATAGCATGACCGGTCAACGGATAAAAGCAAGCGCTATGTGGCGGCGGAACGACAACGGCTCGAAAAGTCAGTAGAGCAGCCTACGAGGAAAGCGCGGCTAGCCGCGGCGGGGTCCCCCAGCCGGACCTTTTGTGACATCGGCTGACGGGCTTCCTCCTCTCTCCCCTTTCCCTCTGCTTCGGAGAGGCGTGGCTTCGGCGCGGCTTCGGCGCTACTTTGAAGGCGCTTTTCCGGTTAATCCGCGCAGAAAATGACCAAACGAATACGATATTCGTGATGGCTGAGGTCTAATTAACCAGGCTTACGCTATGAACAGCGCACTCAAGGCTAAGGTGTTGGCGTTGCCAAAAGCACTGTCTCCCGCGTCACCACAACCGCCATCGTTGTATCGTGTTTGTGATTTTTGTCTCTTCGTTTTGCTACAGCGTCGCGTAGATTTTTAATAATAAAAAAACGGAACTGCTCGAAAACGATTGTACTTTTTTTTTACTTTTAAATTTATAATTATACCCTCTACGTTCAGCTGGAGACCTTCAGAAGCATGTCAAACCAACCAGCTCAGCTCCAAGCAGTCACAAACTATAGTTTCTGTTATCATTCATACGGAAAAAAAAATCTAGGTTTGATTACGATTCACGCTGCTTCTGGACTCCTGGGCCCGCGTCCTAGGGCTAGAAACCTGGTGCCGACTTGGGAACCAGCGCTCGGTTTCGGTACCTAATCGAGTGCTTACGAATTTCACTTTTATACAATTTTAATGAAGACCTGAAAGTTATCTATTCAACATGTCAATATTTATACATCTTAATTCTCTTAGATGTATACAAGGCCTCTATAGTCTACATGAAATCTAAGAAAAGAGTCAAGCAGTGGCATAACCTGCCACTGCTTCACTCTTTTCTTAGATTTCAGTAAAAGGAATGAGGTAAACAAAATTCACATCTTATACAAAGAACAATGAAAAACAAGCGAATGCGATATGAAAATTTCCATGAAAATAAACAAGCACATGATGACGTTAAAGGGACACTGACAGGGCATTTATGTTCGCCTAGGTTTTTATTTGTACATTACATATCAGAGCCCAACTTCCAAGAACACAATATGCGGCTCGAAATTTGTTTTCTTTCAGCCTGAAATCTGTCGATCAACAACTGGCCGGTTTGAGTCACGCGCACTCTGTTCTCCGTGGTCACGTGCGGTTTTCTATGGTTTAGACAGAACCACCAAATATAATCAAAGTCGTGGGTTATCGAAGCCACACACGATATTAAAAATAGAAAAGGAATATGATACCCATTTTTCGTGGCTTCTTAAAAGTTGCAAATACTTACTCTTAGAGACAGGTTCGTCAGCGGACTGAGTCGTGTTGACATTCAGAGGGTTTTGTTTGCCGAAGATGAGAGCCTGACATTCAAGAAAGCTGTGGAAAAAGCGTTAACTATTGAAAGAGCCACCATGAATGTGCAGGCGTGTCATAATAAGCCGGACAACGACCAACTCGAACTGCAGAAACTGACGGCGGTGAAACCAAAAGCGGTAGTGGTGGCTCAGGACAAATGTTTCCGTTGTGGCTCCCCTAAGCACATTGCCTCGTCATGCCCGCACCGTAACGCTATTTGTTATCGCTGCAACCGTGAGGGTCATTTCCAGCGTTTCTGTAAAGCATCACTGGCCCATACACCAGGCAGAGCAAAACAGTTCAGAAACTTCTCAGCTGAGGAAGAAAAGAGTGAAGCGATATACGGGCTTCAAGACAGAAACATGAATGCGCCGTTCTACTACACGCTCAAGGTCGGGAACGCTCCTCTTCAGATGGAACTAGACACGGGTGCTGCCGTGTCTATCATTTCGATACGCCAGTTCCAGTCGTTGTTTCCTCGCGCGGAGCTGTCTCCTGGCGTCACTAATACTGCGCACGTACACCGGTGAGCGTGTCAAGCCAAAAGGAGTGGCGACGGTGGACGTAGAGTATCGAGACTTCAAAGGAAAACTTCCCCTTCACGTACTGGGAGAAGACGGGCCACCTTTGATTGGCAGGGACTGGGTCTACAAGCTGAAGTTTGACTTGGGATCGCTAAACTCGGTCAGCGTTGATGTAAAATGCGTCTCTCCAAGGCATCCTAATACGCTACCAGGATGTGTTTAAGGACGAGCTCGGATGCATGCAAGGGGAAGAGGCTCGGCTAAGTTTAAGGGAAGGTGCGAGTCCAAAGTTTCTGAAAGCTCGAAGTATGCCGTTCGCACTGAAGCCAGCTGTAGAAGAAGAGCTGAAGAGACTGGAGGCGACAGGCGTCATTGAAGCGGTGGCCCATAGTGACTACGCTACACCAGTTGTCCCGGTTTTGAAGAAGGATGGGTGTGTACGCCTTTGCGGGGACTATAAAACAACGGTAAATCCTTGCCTGGACGTGGAGCAGTACCCGTTGCCAAGGTTGGAAGACATTCTAGCAACGGTAGCTGGAGCGACTGTTTTCTCGAAAATAGACTTAAGTCGTGCATACCAGCAAGTTCCTGTCCACCCTGAGTCGCAACCCTATCTGACAATCAACACGCACAAGGGTCTCTTCCGTGTCAAGCGTTTGGCGTTCGGCATCGCTTCAGCTCCAGCACTGTTTCAAAAGATAATGGACAGCTTGCTGGCGGGAATCGAAGGAGTGACCTGCTATCTCGACGATATCCTGGTAACAGGGAAGACCGCCGGGGATCACCTCAAGAATTTGGAGCAAGTCCTAAAGAGACTGAGTGACAAGGGCGTCCGAGTCAAGAAAGAAAAGTGCGAGTTCTTGAAGGCAAGTCTGAAGTTCCTGGGGCACCAAGTCAGCGAGCAAGGGGTAGCTGTGTTGGCAGAAAACATGCAAGCGATCCTCGATGCACCTCAACCGCAAGACTCAAAACAGTTACGGTCGTTTCTGGGAATGGTGACATTCTACGGAAAGTTCCTCCCTGACCTCTCCACCACAATAGCGCCGCTGAACGAGCTACTGAAAAAGGACGTCGTCTGGACCTGGAGCAAGCGCTGTCAAGACGTTTTTGACACGGTGAAGAGGCTTCTGGTTGACGCACCTGTCCTGGCACACTACGACCCCAAGGCAGACCTTCAGGTGTCGTGTGATGCCTCGGCATACGGTCTCGGAGCCGTCCTGTCCAGGGTGTACTCCAACGGCGACACACGGCCTATCACGTTTGCGTCGAGAACCTTGACATCGAGTGAAAAGAACTACAGCCAACTAGAAAAGGAGGCACTGGCTATTGTGTTTGGCGGGAAGAAATTTCACGTCTACTTGTTTGGACGATTCTTTGTGTTGGTCACTGATCACGAACCGCTACAAACCATTCTTGGTCCAAAGACGGGAATTCCGAGCATTGCTGCCGCACGTCTGCAGAGGTGGGCTATTACCCTTTCCGCCTATCAGTACCGATTGGTTTACCGACCGGGTCGACTCAACGTGGAGGCGGACTGCTTGTCACGACTTCCAGTTCCTGGGTTCCAGGATAAAGACTGCGAGGATGACGTCGCGGCATTCCTCAGTCTTCGCCTGCAGTCTTTTCCGGTAAGCAGCCAAGAGATCGCACAATTTACAGCGAAAGATAAAGAGCTCTGTCAAGTGGCAAGGTTCCTCGCCGGTGCGTGGCCCGCAAAGGTAGAGGATTGTCTAAAGCGTTACTTTGCAAGAAGAAACGAGCTGACGTGGCACCAGAATTGCCTTTTGTGGGGAATGAGAGTTGTGATCCCGCAGGGACTGCGCGAACGCGTACTGGAAGAGCTGCATGAAGGGCATCCTGGAATTGTAAGGATGAAAGAACTGGCACGCAGCTATGTATGGTGGCCTGAGGTCGATGCGGATATTGAATAACGCGTCAGGTCGTGTGACACCTGCCAACAGCAGCAGAGTGTTCCAGGTCCAGCCCCGCTGCATCCCTGGTCCTGTCCAACTCGTCCGTGGCAAAGGCTGCACTTGGATTTTGCGGGACCTTTCCAAGACCGTCATTTTCTGGTGAGCGTCGACTCCCACTCCAAGTGGCCCGAGGTTTTTGTGATGAACAGCACATCGGCCGAAGCAACTATTGAAAAGCTGAGGGAGCTGTTTAGTCATTTCGGTCTGCCAGATGTTGTTGTCAGTGACAATGGCCCCCAATTTTGTTCTCAAGAATTTCAGATTTTCTTGCGAGAGAACGGTGTGAGGCACGTCAGGACCGCCCCCTACCATCCGTCAAGTAATGGGCTGGCTGAGCGATTCATTCGCACCCTGAAGGAGGCCTTACGAAAAGAGATGCCGGGCCGGCCTCTGTCCCGTCGACTAGCAAGTCTCTTGTTAGCTTACAGGAACACACCGCACGCCACAACCCTTCAGAGTCCTGCGGAGTTGCTGCTTGGGCGGCGGCTCACTACCCGTCTGGGCAGACTGCGACCCTCTGCAGAGGAAACTGTTCACCGCAAGCAGGACGTGCTACAGGTGAAGCACGGTGGCAAGCACCGACACTTCGAGTCTGGTGATAAGGTGTACGTCAAGAACTTCCGGCCGGGTGAGAGGTGGTTGCACGGAGTCGTCATGGCTAGATCGGAACCGTGTCTCCTACAGGCTTCGCGTGACCACACCGCGGGGGACCTTCGTGTGGCGGCGACACCAAGACCACCTGCGGTTGCGGGAGATCTCTACCCCAGAGGCGGAGGAAGGTGGTTTGCTGATACCGAGTGTCCTGCCATCATCGCCAACCCCAGTGCAAGGGGGACTCGTGAACGAGCTGCCTCCAGTCCGGGCACCGGTGGTAGAGGGACAAGACATGGGATCAACTCCAGTCTCCGGTCCTCCCCCAGCCCAGCCGCAAGAAACACAGCGCCGGTATCCTGAACGGCAACGGCGTGCGCCTGATAGGTTTTCGCCTTAAGAAAGAAGAGAAAAAAAATGAGGACTTTGTATTTTTCAGAACTGTAATTATTTCTCCTGTTTGTACTTCGTACTTTTCAGAGCTTCAATTATTCTCGTGTTTTGTTAAATTGTCATATCGTGTTAATTTGTGAGTATTGTACTGGAATGCCGTCGAATGGTATTACTGTGCTGAACTAAGTGTGGGGGAGTGTTGTATGGGTGATACAATAAGCGGGCAACAGCGAGCGCGCGCTCGTGCGTCTCGCGGCACTGTTCCTGGGCGCCATATCTATCTGAGCCAGCGTACCGTTTGCACCACCCGCTGCTGCCCTGCCGCTCTCTCACACCCATGGCTATGTGTCGTACTCCGGCAGTCCTGCAATAAAGATGTTCCAGCGAAGAACCCCATCGGCCTGTTACTCCAGATACTACAAATACGTTGATTGAAAGAGAAAAAAAAGTTGCACAGCCACAGTGACTTCCGTCAAACTCTCTACTCCTCTATATTTGTACTTCCTCCTCAGTCCAGTTTGGGTTTCGGTTTCAAGTAAATGCGGTTTTTGTTTTTGTTTTTACTTTGATTAAAAAGATACGTGATGCTGTAGCAAAATATCGATTGGGTGGTTTTTGACACCACAATGAATCGCCTGGCAAAAACGAAAAATGAATTTGGGGGTGTCAGTGTCCCTTTAAAGAAAACAAGATCAAAGTCACAATTTTATTTCTTTTACAAAACTTCCAGTCAAGTAAAAGGCCACGTCAGGAGTATGCACTACAAGTAGAACACATGTTGAGTATATAACAAAATAGATCACCGAATGAAAAAAGGACATAAATGACACGGAGACACACCATATACCATCAAAATGCTATCTTAACACTTCACAAATGTGCAGGTAGCTTTACTGACAGGTGCAGTCACTTTTACATATCATAAAATACTTCTGAAGCCCTTACAGCTTCTAATGATGTGACTGATATACGGTACACCTGAAGACTGAATGAATTGTACAAACCACAGGGACTAGATATCAAGCTCATTGATGAGACGGGTCTGCAGGTATCCGACTTCAGATGCATACTCAAGATAAGGATGCACGAGTGTGTTATATGCTGCAAGTTTGACTCGCCTTTTATGCTGAAGAATCCATCAGCTTGTGCATTATGTCTGACACGAACTTGAAGTCCTGGAGATGCCAATGAAGTGTGCGTTCTACAGGCAAAAGCTACCCGAATTCCCCAGTACCACATTGAAACCATGGGAACCACAAGAAAGATGAATCTTAAAAACTTTCTCGAGGGTGCCTTTACTCCATGCAGTCCCCTTCATAGTGGACTTTTCGAGACACTTAAGTTGATCTGCAACGAGAAAGCGCTGAAGTCCAAATTTTAAATTGTTCTCTTCAC
Source organism: Ixodes ricinus (assembly GCA_037355805.1). NCBI lineage: Eukaryota > Metazoa > Arthropoda > Arachnida > Ixodida > Ixodidae > Ixodes > Ixodes ricinus. The sequence goes on along the minus strand of JAZHYW010060045.1, from coordinate 18,099 downwards.
GTTGCAACTGATACTCCTGTCGTTGCGCCAATATCAGTTTTTTCTGCATTGAATATAGTTGTCTTTGTAGCTCTTTGTTATTCATCAGTACATTAGAAAGACTGGCATTCTGATGATACTGCCTGATGCCAAGTGTAAACAGTGTGCCTGGAAAACAAAAATATTATTTAGTCTTGTTAAGTGGCTAACAGTGAGACAATAAGCTCGGATGTAAGTAACAGTGTGTAACTGTCTGCACTCCGCCAGGAAATAAACAGCAGTCGAAAATGAAAACTCATCAGCAGTTGCTGTTGCTGCGGCAATCTGTCCAGGACAAGCTGAGGAAGCAAGGGTCTGTAGGGCGCTGCTCAGACCTTGCTCGGGGAGCCATGGGACGGCACACACTTCTAGAATGAATAAACGAACAGAGACGACAGTCGTTGTAGATGTACCTCGGTCGACCTCGAAACAGTATCATTGTGCTAAACTCACCAGCAGCTGGGGTTGCCGAACCAGATTGCTCTGGGAAGCTGGGGAAGTTAGGTTCTGTACAGCACCACTTGGAACTTGCTGGGGTGCCTCAGGAGGACACACTCCCCTAGAATCGACAAAGACGGCACTAGTGGTAGGTGAGTCTCAGTCGACCTGGAAAGAGTATCAGACTGCCAAACTCACCAACAGCTGCGGTCACTGCGGCAGATTGCCCCGAGGGAAAAGCTCCGCTCGGACCTTGCTGGGGGCCCTCCGGAGGACACGCACTCCTAGAATGGACAGAGATGGCACTAGTGGTAGGTGTGCCTCGGTCGACCACGAAACAGTATCGGACTGCCAAACTAACGAGCAGCTGCGGTTGCTGCAGCAGTCTGTCCTGGGGATGTTTCAGTACTGTGGGCATTGCCTTGTGGTGTACTATTCAGGCTTTGCTGGGGGTGCCTTGGGGACTTTAGGGAGCCAACTAAAACAAATAAATGGAACTGCATTTTATAAAGGAGGCATCCGAAATCATCAGTTTGCGCATTGTATTGTGAAACTGGTGTAACGTGTCTTACTGAAGAAAAAAATGGTTTGTGAGATGTTGTATATACCATTTACATTTCCAGTTCCCTTGCAGTGGTGGTTTACTCTCTTGGTTGAAGGTAACGAAAAAAGAAATGTTTGGAAGAGCATCTTTCCTCAATTTTTGCTCTCCTTTGTTTTACATGATTAGTGTTTTGAATTGGTCGATACTGAAGTGGTCCTGTAATAGATTGAAGAGATCGGATTTTAGTCGAGAGCACATCATGTAACGCCACCTCAAACGCCCGTTTTTGCAGATCCTAGGTTAGCCTGCCAAAGACCTGCACGTGAAGTCTGCGCTGTCAGAAGCTGCTGGCGTGAGCGTGGGGTTGATCTCAAATGTTCTATTTGCTTGCGTTTTTGTTTCAATAAGACTGTGAGCGAAGGAGACCCTATTGACGCTACGAGAGCGAACGCACTTTGAGCGGGCTAAGCACACACGCTCGTGCAGTAAGAGCGTCGTCAGAGAAAACACACTCGTGCTTGTCGCACTGGCTGCGCTCGCACTTATACTGAAACGGGGTATAGATACATCCACATGCTCGCGTCCGCAGCCGCGGCAACGTTGCAAGCTATGACTTGTGCGAAACAAAGTATGGTACGCGAGCACGTACGCAACACTTGACGAGCGAGCGTACTCCGCACGCACCCGTAGTGGCTACGCCGATGCTACAAGCACGAGCAGGAGCAGGCCGTTTTGAACGACGCTTACTTCTCACGGCACGGGCGTCCGTGCATGCCAAGTCGGCAATGTTGTGCTCGCTATTACATCGCTCGCGCTTACGGTGGAATGGAGTGCATAACTCGCTCTAAACAGCTGTCTTTTTGCATGCTGGTGAGCTTTATACAGAGCACCTACCTCGCATATCTTTGCGGCTCCCGTCGGGTTGAAATCTTTTCGACCGATTCGGTGAAGCAAGATCTTCCTCCGAGGTTTATTTTCCGTTCCAGAGGGAACACTGAAAAGCTTTCCGGCCGACTTTTCTACAGGCGCAGCAGCCCGTCAGCTGCGGCGTAGCTACAGCTTGGGAATGTAATGGCGACCGGAAGTCCAAAACCGAAAGCCAGATGTCAGGTGATCGACTGGCCAATAGTGTGCGCGGCAGCTAGTTCAATAAGCGGCGCCACTTTTCCCAGGTTATAGGGGCTTTAAAGCCATCCAGTGCCGTGTATTGGGAAAGTTTGGCCATTCATTGGTTTGAATAGGCGAGCATCTCGTGGCCAACCACAGACCGCGAAAGAACCCCTAGCGGTGGTCGTGATCTATAAAAGTGTGGCTTGACTAATTTAAGCCGTTTTAGCGTCGCTAGAGTAGAAAGGTATAACCCTTGGTGACTGAAAACTCGGCGCATGTGAGGTTTTCATTATGTCCATATTCAACGATAGAATAAACGAATGTGCGATCCAAACCAGAGAAAACAACGTAGTTGCGATCATTGCTGCTGCGAGATTGAACGTTTCTATTTCACGCTTTAAATGTCGTTTCCAATGTTGTGACGTCGAGGTCTGCTGATTGGTCGAAGCTGTGTCGCACTTTTAGTTTTCGCTCTAACCGAGATGTGCACACTCGGCGCTGGCGCAACACCTCCTAGAAAAGAAGGCCACAGCGCTCCCAGTGGTTACGTCACAATGTCGGAGAAGGAAGGCCATGGCGCAACTACGTAAAAAAATATCTCGTATCGACGTGAAAAAAAAAAAAAAACTTGCTTGTAGAGCGGCGCGGTGGAGTTCGTGCGCGTTTATCCGACATTAATATACGTTTTAAAAGCGCAGTCTTGTACAATTTATTATATATATAATACAAACGTAATATACAACGCGTTACCAAGGTTGAAAGTACCAAATTTGTATTTATGATTATCCCCGTAACCGCGGGACTACATGCCGTCCCGCAGTTCCCCACACGTTTTGAATGAACCGGCTCCGATGTGACATTTTCTTCCCTCGTGCGGGCTTCGATTCTGGTAAATATACGTTTTCTGTGAGCTGGTTACTGTCTGAAAAGGAACGCTGAGACATTTTAGAAGGAAAGGGAACGGGAAAAAGATCCAGTCATCGCCGCAAGGAGCACACACGAGTAAAAGATGGGTCGGCAACGATAAGCCTTTCGTCCCACACTGCTTCCGTTGCTCTCGTGTGTGGTTCTTTTAATTCTTCTTTCCTTCCCGTCGCTTTTCTGTCGTCACCGCAGTCTTGGGTTTTTTTTTTTTTTTGTGTGTGTGTTCGCTTGTTTTAGGGCATTTACGTGGATTCGTGTAACAAGTCTTGCTACGGTTTGAGTGACGTGTGCGGCAACTAGGAAACGATGACACTGGTCAATTATCGATAGACCTCTCTCTCGACAGAGGGGAACTTCTTGGAGTTCGTGTTCAAATGTTTTCGTGACGGAGATTGCGGGACGTATGGATACGATCGACAGGTGAGAAACAACTTATTTACGAGCTTTCTTGGTCATTTACTATAGGACGCGAGTAAAGTGCTGCAGTCGTTTTCTTTTTCTTTTATTTAAATTTCGTGAAACAATGAAGTCTTGTTCTTCGTCGTTATCCGTGAGCAGTTGCGTCGACATTTGTAAATATGCGGGTTATATTCTAGTTTTCACTGGAAGGTAAATAACAAGTTTGTGTGATTATTGAAAGTGCGTTGTTTGTGCCTCTGTTTATTCATACTAATGTTATTTCATTGCCTTTACAGCGTTTATATTGGAATCTTATCTGTATTAAGGTAATAGTATTTTGGTATACAAAATAAGTTATATCTTGTTTTAAGGCAGCTCGAGCCCATAGGGAGAAGTAAATTATTTGGCTAAGTAGTAAGTAATTAGCACCCCTGCAACACGGAAAAGGTAATATATTTTCATTCAATGCTATGGGACTTGATCAGCTCGCGGTCTTGAGTGATTATAGTAGCGTCGCAAGCTGATTTGTCAACCCCATAATGCCATTCGATCGAAATTAAATTACTTTTGTCATGTGGCCGGTGTATAATGCAAGAATTCAGTGACTGCACGCGATAACATCGCTTACATGATCGGAAGTGACACTCGTCTTGCCCTGTCCGCGTTGACTAGGTCTACCTGATTTTAAACTGTGATCTATTTTGCTGCGTCTAATCACTGCGTGTCTCGCCATTTTTTCGAAGTGTTTCTGTATAAAATATGCATTCCTACACCTATAATTGCGTGACTCAATGTTTTCGACTTAAAACAATCACATTTTTCTAGAGACGTCTTATACGCACACCTCGTGCCATTTTGTGCCGGTTATTTAGCGGTGTAATATTTTGCCCATGTAGTAAAATGGTTTCTGGACCCGTTGCTATATGCAGCTTTCATTTTAGCTAACAACACACGCGCATGTGACTAAATTCGCTTTACGATGGTCGATCCACGCGCGTTTCCTTCGCTTCGACGCGCGCCCCCGATGGCCTTCCTTAGCGACGTCACGAGAAGAGCACTACTGCCTTCTTCTCTAGGAAATGTTGGCAGGCGGCGACCTTTGCTCCGCCCATTGGCCAAACTCGCTCAATATACGGCTCTGAAGCCATCAGTATTGATGCGCCATTTTCCGATAGGTGCATCAAGCCGACAACGGAGTCATCATTTCGAACGAGTGTGTCGTCTGCTTTTGGCGCCTTACGGGAGATGGCGCCACAAACAAAAGCGTCTGCGGTTGGCCATGGCAAGAATGTTGGTCTCACTTTTCATGAGGGAGCTCCGGATCGAAATTCCACAAGGTGAAATCCACTATTAAATTGTGTCATTTCATCAAACTTTAAATTGCTGTTGAAGCAGACGCCAATTTTTACGGCCAATTTTAGAACGAGCTTAGCTATCGATAACGCCCTATCCAAGCTGTGATTTTATTTCGGGCATGCTTTGAAATAAAAAGAGGATGAGTGACGAGTGCCGTTTCCACCATGTATTTACTAGCCTCGGCAGATATTAGATGAGGGGATAATCGTCATAGTAAGTAGCCTAATTAACTAAGATTCGCCAATTAACTTTTTGATGATTGGTTTTAAAGGTCATGTAGCCGCGTGCATGACCCAGAAGGAGTCTTCTCCTTTCATCTAGAAGATTAGTGTTTACTCTTACACTGAGCGTAAGCAAGGCCGGAATGACCTTGCCTAGTCAGTCTCGCCTTAGCTCATTCCCGAGCATTTTAGGCCGAATCTTCGAGAAGCCCAGTTTAGTAAATAAAGAGCCGAGAGCGGTATTGGCGATACATTAATTCTCGCTCGAGACAGCAGCCCCGCCCGTGCACCGTCACTCGCTGCTGCCGCCGTTGACGCTCGCTGCTACTTTCTCGTAGTTTGTTCTTTTATTTTCAGTTCATTATTAATCGTCTGTTCGCCTTCATCCGTGACAATTTTGCGATTGCATTATTGACGGCAAGTACAGTTTGAGGCCAGACCAATTCAAGGAATTTGCAAAAATGTAATGTACTTTTTTTAGATATTAAAAGATAAATTTTCACGCTTTTGAACCCGAATAAAAAATGCGTGCCAAAGCGCGCCGCAAGTCATATTCACAATAGAGAGTTTTAGTAGATCGTTCCGATGACTCCGATAGGGATACCCGATACTCTGCCTCCGCCTTTGCGCATACATATATAGTATCGTTATCGGGGGTATCGGAGGTATCGGAACGATCTACTAAAACTCTCTATTGACGCTTAGAGCAGTGACGTAGTCGTTTCAATCATGTCGTCACTATCTCGGCAGCGTGTCCTTGGCGGGTACGCAGACGACAAAGGGACGATGTGACCGTAACGTTTACGTCACTCTTCTAAGCCTCGTTGTGGGCCGGGCTTTTGGCGCGCAATTTTAAGTTTGGCTAAGCATCGTAAACATTTATCAAATAATATTTTAATATTGCATTTTTCCACTCTTTTAGTCGGTCTGGCTCTAACTGTAATTGCTGTCAATATTAAAATTGCAACATGACTCATAAAGCCAATAACTTAAAAGTGAATTACCATATTTAGTTAATTAGTCAGCTTAGCATTAATATTATTCCATCATCTAACGTCCGCCGAGCCTGATAAATGCAGGGTGAAGACGACACACGTCCAACTTTCAACTCCTTTCTTCTAAAAACCTGTTCGAATTAAAATCAAACACCCGGCATATACAGAGTGTCACCCAAAAAATGTATACACCAAAATGGCCCATGAAAATCGGTTACATTGGGCATCAAGCTTAAACATTTGTCAAATACGTATTTTGCTAGTCCAATTAATATACTAAAATTTCAACTTTCTATTCTCATTACAACTATAATGATAATTCATAAACTGAATTTTTCAATGGTGGAGTGGCAGCAGTTGGAAGGGGATAGAAAGACGGCCTAGTTCGTCCAGCTTATTCAAAGATGGCGCCACCAACGCTGGCAAGCCGCGCCGCGGTTTCAAGGTGCCGGCCTTCGCATATAACTCTCTTTCAAGCGCGTTTCAGTTCGATTTTTCGATATCCGCGAAAACGCAAGCTGATAACTCGATTCTCAGCGAGTGTAACGCCATTGATAGTGATAAATCAAGACGCTAAATGCTGCTTTACCAATCACTTACCCTTATTGACAATAGACCGATTACACTGAGTGTTCGGCGCATGCGTGTCGCCGCCATAACTTTAGTTCAAAGGAGGCAGGCTGTAGTGTAGTAGTGCACGATGCGGCTCGTGCTGTATCGTGCTCTACACGCGCAGAGCTCCAGCGCGGTTGTCGCACGTGCAGAAAGACTAAAGTTCCCTCGATGCATTGCGGCAGCGGTGGCGTAGTCAAACTGGCTGGTGAGAAGGGGTTTGGTTTGCCCACGGTGGAAGAAATACATTTAGGTGGTGACTCTGGCCGCTCTTCCCGCGAGGGGCGAGCGACCAGATCGTGTTCGGAGCTAGCATCGAACCAGGAGTATACTCTGTTTCACCTTATGATGTACCGCAGGAAAGGCTACAAGCGCGAGCTCCTTGCTCTGGGGCACATCTCGGCGGCACAAGCTCTCCTGCCAACGCTATGAGCTCGCGCTTCTAGCCTTCGCTGCGGTACAACATTAGGTGAAACGAAGTTTGTTATAGTTTGTTCCGCGCCACCGCGGAGGGCTCTGAGGTGTGAGCACCGTTAAAGCCCCTTCATGTTTCAAAAGTAGCGCAAGGTGCGTCGGTGCCAGAGTCACGTGCAACATGCAGCCCTTGGGAAGATCGTGGCGGCACAGCGCAGCACTGAGCTCGATTTCAGAGGCCATGAATTTCCCAGAAGTGGCACGCGGCACGTGCCTCGAACATTTCTACAACAATGAATGGCGCCACTTTTCCCAGGATAAAGGGGCTTTAAGCACCGTTGGTATGAGGTCTCTCCTCGGCGGCCACGGTTTCTGGGGCGTAGCTTGCTCGCCTTTTTCGCGGTATGGTGGTGGTGTGCGGCCAGTGGCTGGACTCATGTTTTGCTTTGGTGCTGTGACAATGGTGGCACCTTCGTGCACGAAGGTGCCACCATCGTGCACGAAGGTGAGCCTTAACCCAAAAAAGAAGTTATGCTATAAGGATGGGAAAGACGTGCTTCGTTCCCAACTGCAATTCGGGGTACCAGAACTGCGCAGAGCGAGTGTCCTTGTTAAAAGCTCCATCGAATGATGTTCGCCTGGAGCAGTGGCGTCGTGCACTCCCGAGGGCCGATCGCAAGTTACTACGTCTCCTCACCTCGTTGACCAAGTGAAGATTAAGCTTCACAGTCTAATTTCTATCGAAGACTGGGAATGCGAAGATGTCTGGACAGAAAAGGCTGAAGAAACCAAGGCTGTGGACCGCATACTGTATTGTGTAACTGGGTTTTTGAGTGTGAAAATGAAAAAAGCTACACGATGCACTGCATGCCGATCCGCTTTCAGCATCGACAAAAACACTTCTGCTGAAGCAGCACTGAAAAACATGAAGAACAGAGGAGGACTTATACACCCCAACAAGAACCTTTTCCAGCTACTGAAGAAAGCGGTACAGTTCTTCGTGGAAAATAAAAGCCACCAGACTGTCTACTGGGACACAATCAACAGTGTTCTTGACACATGCACAATAACGTTTCCATGCGCTGAACACAAAGAAGAAACAGTTGCCCAGTTGCTCCACTACTACTTCAGCATACGAATGCGACAACACTGTCAGCATATTACCATGAGTATGAACAAACAAGCTCAAGAAAAGAAGAAATCAGCAAAGCAGCGCTCGTCTTAGTTTAAGAGCATGGGCGAGAAACACAAAATGTAGGAGATTGCGTTCTTTGGTATAGTATGCAGGGAATTCAGCTTTTGTGTTAGGTCCCTTTTTACAGATGAAAAGTGATTTATGTCCTATAACCGCTACTATTGTTTGACTTTCAGTCACCGTGTCATCATGTCAGTCAGTATGTCATCATACTGTGTCATCATTTCAGTCACTATGTCATCATAAATATAATTTGTTTCTGCTCACAAGGTTTGTATGTTCCACAGTACAAGTTGACATTGTATGTATAAACCATTTGTAATGCTATAACCTTTATGAGCATGTAAAGAATTATTTTGGCCCCACTATGTAACATTATTAGAATTTATTTTTTTCAATAAGAAGGCAGGAGCAGGGTGGAAAAAATCACCCGACCTCCTATAAAGCCACGCAATCTGTGTAAACAATTTACGGAACTGTTATCAAACATGCTCTTTGACAAAACATGCGAGCACGACCCAGCTGTTTACTCTAAATTACTCTAAATTGTTAAAGAGCCAGTAGATTATGCCGGGAAGTGTTATATTTATACGAGTATTTTTGTCACGTTAAGTCATCATCGGAATGTTCTCGTTTAAAAAAACAGGAATCGCACGGGGGAAAAGGCAATCAGTGCCAGTGCGCCAACATAAATCCATCATTTCAGTACACAGTACGCAGGGACCGAGTAAAGAAGGCACAATTTCCTTCAGAAGCCCTCTATACAAGCCTTCACAAGCTCCTCTAAACTTGGGCGCCATCTATCCCCGTGCGCGTGAAGCGCGCTCGCGCGCCGAACATAATGTGGTCGCCGCGTGAGACAGAGAGTCATCACCTAAATGTACCTAAATGTATTTCTTCCACCGTGGGTTTGCCTCAAGAGTCACGAGAAGCGAACATCTCCGCCATGCCTGCGCTGCTCACCTGCGCTTGCCCTAGCGCTTGCCGATATCGGTGGCGCCATCTCTGAATAAGATAGGCAAACGTGGCCGTCGTTCGATCTCTCTCCGACAGCTGTCGCTTCCTCATTAAAAAGATATGAGTTTTTGAATTATCATTTTAGTTCTAATGGGAATAGAGGATTGAAAATTGAATATGTTGATTGGACGAGTAAAAGATATATTTGAATAAAGTTACTGCTTTTTACGTCCAGTTGCTAATTTTACGGGCCATTTCGGTGAGTAAGTGTTTTTTATACACGGTGTAGATGTCATATTATGCCTACTAAAATATAAATGAAGTTATTTTAAGTAATGTTTAATAAATGTCGACCTTTGATGATTTGTTGGAAAAGTTTGGCAAGGTCTTATGTGTGACCTCTTGAAATAACTTATTTACCTTGATATCACTAGAAAGCTCTACTGCAGTTCCTTTTAATGCATACCAATTCAATAATATATGTACAAATTAAAATCAATTAACATTCTGATGAGCGAATGTTTCGAAAATCTGGCAAATTAGGAACCGATTTTCTTTAAAAAGTACAATTATAATTGCTTCGTTTTACTAGTAGCAAGGCATCATTGTTTGTATGACGCAATTAAAGCTTGAATCTTGTCGGTTGTACGTCGTGGACTTCGCCCTTGCATGGACGCCATTCTAGTCAATACTTTGGCATAGATATGGTTAACCGCTTAACATTAATATTGAACGGATAAATGTAAAAACAATTGAAATCATGCGTAATGCGGAGTAAAAGTAATCTATTCCTCAACAGAGATTATTGTGCTACAACACAGATGGACTTTCTGGGTTGGCCGGAGCGGGTCACGTGAGCGCTGTGACGTCGCCATGACGTTGACGCGTCATCTGCTGCATGATGCTGCTCATGCAATTGTTTTACAAAAATTAGGTCCTTACTTGGCACACAACTCAGCGCAAATTATTCTAAAATGTTCCTTTATTATGTCAAAAACTATTGTCGTTCCGTACATCTCCACAACATTGAAGAAACAACGATTTTCTCACGTTCCCCATGCATTTCTGACCGGAGTTGGAACCTCCGGGCGTTCGCCGCTAGTCGCCGAGAGACGGCGTTCTAGGATTGCGCTACTCTGCTCAGAAGGAGCTATATGGTGCTCTACAGGGGGTAAAAGTGGTGAGGAGGAGGGCAAATCCTGTGCGCCGACACCCGGGGTCCCGAGTGAAAGATCGCGAGAGAGCGACAGAACACGAGAGAGAAAGCAATGTTGCCAGCAGAAGGACGACAGTTGCAATGGTAATCGCGAAGACTGAGAAACTCTCAGCAATATAAACAGTGATAATTTAACGTTGTAAACTAAATTCTAAGCTATTCTAACACTTATAAAAAGCAATCTACTCATTACGCTACATGAACTTCCCTTCTGTCGAAATCTCGGAAATCTGGTGGTTGCGCGGTTTCGTATTCCTCGGTCGCGCCCAACGAGATAGGCGTCGCGCCTCACCTGCGAAGCCGGGTATCTGGTTTAGTTTAGCGTTGACGCGAGGCCGTACATCTGAGCGCTATGCAAAAGAAAGCTTCGAAAGGAACGCGAATATCTTTCCACCGGTAAGTTCGCGGATTGTTGAAGTTCATGAAACTGCTCTGATGATATAATTATATTCGTATAATCGAAGGCAGTTGGTAACCATGTGTGGGCCCCTGAGGGTCTGCCTGCATGCTCCGCAGCTTGCGGCAGCCAGAATGCATGGGAAAATGGCGGACCTTTTCCTCTAGAGTTAGTATGTACCAACGTTACGTATGTACGATCTCTATGATCTCTATGGTGCTCTAGGCCCCGCAATCCAGAGACGGCCATCTTCCCCATTGTACGTAGCGCTGCTGGCACTGCTCCGGAACTTCGCTGTTTCTAGCGGCTTCGTTTGCTCCTTTGATAAAATTAGTGGTAAAAACGTCAATGCAACCGAAATACTTTGCACGTTTGGACTAGAAGACGGAATTACAGGCGGCCTTCGCTGCCGCTGAAGCTCAATCAACTCAACAACATTTATTTAACAACGTGCGCGACGTGCTCGAAAAACGAAACCGAAAGAAGACGAGTCGGGTGGGCGAAAGCTTTCTCTCGTCTGCCTGGAGAAGTAAGAAAACGTCTCGTTCCTCCCTTCTTCTCGTGTCCACTTGGGGGCGCGTCAGTAGAAGGGAGGAAAATGCGCCGTTGCTACCTTTTCCTCCATTTTTTCTTAGAGTGTGGGTGCCCAAATCTTGTTTATCAAACAGCGCGCTGATGAAGCTTGTAGCAATGATATTTGTATAGTTTTCCTTGGCGTCGGTGGATAATAAGGACTTTAATTTTCCCTCCATCGGTCTGGGTTTGCTTATCCCTGTTTTGGTAAATAAAAATAAATAAAAAAACAAACGGAAAAAAAAACACCGCTCCTTCCAGGGATCGAACCTTCGACCCCTTGGTCAGCAAAGCGATAATCTGCCCCTGCGCCAACTGAACAGGAAGTGGACCTTCTGCTTTCATCCAAACTGCCGTTCCTCCCTTCTCTGGGCAACTTGATCACAACAAGGAGGAACAGTCGCTGTTGCTACCTTTCTCCTCCTTTTTTCTTAGAGTGCAGGGCGTGAGCCGGTCAGTCTCGCTCTCACTTGCTATACATGGGTTGCACATGACGACATATCCTTCTTCCTTTCTGGTGGCCAAAACCTGCTGTTATACTTCGTTTCACCTTATGTGCGAGCGAAGGCAAAGCTGGAAGCGCGAGCACGAAAGCTCCGTGCCTTCAGGCTCTGCTCGAGCGCGCGAGCTGGGCAGAAACGCAAAAAGCGCTGGTCTCGCGCTTCTCAGCTTTGGCTTCGCTCGCAGATAAAGTGAAACGAAGTATAATGAAGCTGTGCTCACTCGTTTCCGCTTGCTCGCGACGCTCGTGTACTGCTCGTAGAATATGCACAGTAAAGGCTACGCTCGAGGAAGTTCGGCCACCAGAAAGGAGGACCAAATTACGTCAGTGCAACCTATGTATTACGCCTCCAAACCACCTCCAGGTTTTTCCGTTGTCTCGACCCCATTAAACTTGCAGTTCGAAACGGGATTATCGCCACTTCTGCTCCTGTATTCGTGACATTTCTGGTGGAGATTCGGGGGAGCACTTTATGCCCTTTCCTCGTACGCCCCCGAAGAGTAGCAGGACCCGATCGACCTCAAGTACCGGAACACTCCCTCCTGTTGAAACAACCCAAGCCCAAGCGAGCCGTCGGAAACAAGGCGATCCCCTGGAATGTGGACTTCTGCGAGACCACCAGAGGAAGAAGTCGCCGAAACCAACTATGACCTCCCGCGGCATGCCGACTGAGACTCCCGGCGCTGCCTCCCCGTCGTTTACCTGCCCGTCACCTCTCGAACTCCGACGACCTTCTAGGGCGAGATTTATAAAGACGTCGGATACTGGTTGCAGCAATGCCAACGGGTGGCGCTGCGTAACTAATAGACTCCCGAACAGTGTCTTAAAAATGTCTATTTCTCCCTGGAGGCATATCCTCCTATACACTGACAAAGCCTAGCCTCCTATATACTGACAAAGCCTAGCCTCCAATATACTGACAAAGCCCCCGAGAAGCGGCCGCCAAAATGGAAAAGGTGCAGCGGCAGACAACGGATGAGAGGGGAGACACGTGGCTGGCGCCCCGCTGCGGAAGGACGCCGGAACACACTTCTCCCGAGAGAACATGTGTGTTTTGGGTCCTCGCCGCTGCAAAAGCTGTGCGCTGACGTCCAGGTTCTCTGAGAAACGGCTCTTAGATGCCCTGTGCTACCAGATCCTCGCGCTCGATATCTGCGACCGAGCACTCTATGGCTCCGTCGTCGCACTGCCAGGCTTTGTGAGTATAGAGGAGGCCATGCTCGGGGGAACCGCGCGACGCTGGTTCAAAAATCATGAAGCGTCGCTTACCAAGTGGGAGCTCCTCAAGGCAGAGCTGCGTCGAAGCTTCGCAAACCAGTACGACGGGAACGCGCCGAAGAGCAACTACGGTCAAGAGCTCAAGGACTAAACAAAACCGTGGTGAGCTTCGTCGAGGACGTTCTTCGGCTATTGAACCGCGCGGATCCCCAGGTTGCAGAAGAAAAGAAACTGAAGATGCGTGGCGCCAAAGAAACAATTTTGGTTGGCGTTGTACGAAACCCGCCTACCACCGTCGATGGTTGCGTAAAGAAGGCAACGAGCATCGAGCGAGCGCTCTAAGCCCGCTCAGTGTTCCTGCGCTCTCTAGCTTTGACGTTGGTTCCAGTCTCGCGGGTATCCGAGAGATGATCTGCAACGTCATACTGGAGGAGCTGAAAAATTGCTGCCGGCTGCTGAACGCCCCCCTTCGTTCTCCGTCACAGAAGCAGTCCGAGAGAAGGTTCAACGTGCGCTCCAACCAAAGGTCCCGTCAGCATCACGGCGCCCGTGGAACCAACCTTGAGCTACGCCGCCGTGGCCCGACGACCGCCGCCAGCAACCCGCCAGCACCAGCACCCGGTGTCGCATTACGCTCGGCGCACCGAGGGACAAGCCCCGTACGTCCGAGTCGAACCCCCGGGGCGAATGAAGGCGGATGTGTGGCGCACGGCTGACCGACTCCCACTGTGCTACCGCTGCGGGAGACCGACCACGTCTACCGCCGTAGTCCGTACCGGCAACTGGGGCTACGCGGCTTCCGTGTCAACCTCCCGCTCCCACTTTACGGTGAGCGAGCTGGGAGATCGACGACTACCCACGACGTCCACCCTGTCCGATGCCTGTGCCTCGACGTGGGTCCCAGTCGCCCTCACCACGACATTCAGCTTCGCCGACGCACAGGACCACAGGACCCTCCGTGAAAGCCTGTCGCTACTCGCCCCTCGCGCTTCGTCGGGGTAACTAAGCGCCACGACCCCTGGACGTGGAGTTGCCGAAGACGACCGTCGGAAAGATCCTCCAAGAACGTCGATTCTGCAACGGAACGACGATTCTGCAACAGTGCTAATCAACCTCAACGTTGTCATCGACGGCCACGACGCGTCGGCACTCGTGGACGCCGGTGCGGACCAGTCCGTGTTTAGTGGGACACTCCCTCGTCGCCTACGAAAAGTGATGGCGCCATGAGACGGACCACAAATACGAACCGCCGGAGAGCACCTCATTACACCAGTCGGGAGGTGCACCGCTCGCGTTGAAATTAACGGGGAGACCTGCCCAGTCAAGTTCGTCGTCCTTCAGGACTGTGCGACAGACGCTGTCTTTGGCATGGACTTTCTGAGTAAATACGGTGCCGTGATCGACCTCGGAGCGAACAGTTTAACGCTGCGAAAGCCCGTCGTACCTCTGGAGGGATACAAAACGACGCAAGCCGCCGACCGAGTCATTGCGGACCGCGTGAACCTGTCACCGCGGTCGAATGTTCTTGTGCCCGTCGTGACCGATGCAGTCGCCCGCGGGGCAGTTATACAGGAAGGCAACGTCCAACTGCATCTCGGAAGAGGAATGGGCGTCGCAAGGGGCGTAATAGAGCTGCAGGATGGACGCACTGTGGTCCTCGTGACGAACGTCCGACAGGAAGCGCAGCACCTCACGAAAGGTGCCGCAGTAGTCCCCGACGAGGAACTCCAGCAGCACCGCCGAAATCGACGCGAACTCAGATGAACCCACGCCATCTCAGCCGTTCAGTACACCGCCACCGCAGCTCGACGTTAACCCCAAGCTTAGTGCCATAGAGGACGACAGCTCAGAGACCTGCTCGCCTAATTCAGCGGCTGCAATGCGAAGACGTCGAAAGTGCGCCAAACAACAGTTGCGAAACATCGCACCGTTACCAACGACGGTGCGCTCCCTGTGCATCGCCCGCCGTACCGGGTCTCCCCCAAGGAAAGAGAGGCCATTTATAAACAAGTTTAAGAAATGCTCAACAACAATCTCATCCAGTATTCAAGCAGCCCGTGCGCCTTTCCAGTCGTACTGGTGAAAAAAAAATCATGACCCATTCCACTCTGTGGAGGTGGATGTCCAGCGAAGTTTAATTACCCGACTATTAATTGGTCTACCTTCACCTCCACTTGCACTTCCTCTCAAGAATCTATAGATCTTTGCCTAGATTATAACCTAACAAATATTATCACCCAGCCTACTAGAATTTCGGACTGCTGCAGCAACATACTTGACTTGTGCTTAAGTCAGGAACCTTCTCTTTTAGCAACGTTACCTACTTAACAGGAATTAGCGACCATCTTGTCATCGAAATAACACTCTCTCTCTCTCTGTTGCTCGAAAATCACATTATTGCAAATACATTCGCGACTACGCGAGGGCCGACTATGTGTCTATGAACTCATGCCTCGGAGACTTTTACCAATCATTCCTGTTAATCGCGAGGAAAGAACCGTCGATGAAAATTGGACGCTCTATAAACATAAGCTAACCCACTTAGTTGAGCGCTTCATCCCACTGACCCGTATCATATCTGATAACTGTCACCCATGGTATAACAAAACGGTTCATAGTCATGCTAACAAGAAAAAGCGACTTTATAAACGAGCGAAATCTGTCAACAATTCAGCCTCGTGTGATGCATATCATGAGTGTGCTAGAACATACAAAACCGCCACTACTGATGCTAAAACTAAGTTTTATACTCACGACCTCCCCAACATTTTAACAAATAAACCCAAAAAGTTCTGGAAAGTTGTCAACCCAGCTCTGTCTCTTCCTCTGCAGTTCCTAAATGACAACGGCATCCCACTTTCAGACGAAGATAGCGCTCTTTACCTTAACAATTTCTTCACATCAATCTTTACTAAAGAATACTTGCTAAACGTTCCCGATTCATGCCCACTATCTCACCCTCAGATGAATCCTATCATAATTGACCACGCAGGCGTATTGAAAGCAGTAGAAAACCTAAAGGTGTCGAGCTCTGGAGACGACCAAATTAATTCGAAGGTATTAATCAACACTAAACACATTTCCTCTGTTTTCCTCTGTGACATATTCTTACAATCGCTCACGCTTTCCATGGTTCCACGTGACTGGAAAATAGCTAACGTAATACCTGTTCACAAAACTGATGATCGCCAACTGATAAGTAATTACCGTCCCATCTCTCTCACCAGTGTTCCATCTAAGCTCATGGAGCATATACTTTACTCAAATATAATAAAATTTCTTGACTATCATAACCTTCTTTTTGAACATCAGCACGGATTTCGTAAATCTTACTCTTGTGAAACCCAGCTAACCGCCTTCCTTACTGATATTTATTCAAGCTTCGATTCGAATATTCAGACCGACGCCATTTTCATTGACTTCTCCAAAGCATTCGACAAAGTACCCCAACAACGTCTTTTAACAAAGCTTAACGATATTAATAATCATCCCTCTTTTGTTAAGTGGATTTCTGAATTCCTAATTAACCGTGAGCAATATTCCTCCGTTAACAACGTGAAATCTCCCACCTCTACCGTAACATCAGGTGTCCCCCAGGGAACCGTACTTGGCCCCCTTCTGTTTCTAATCTATATTAATGATCTACAGCTTAATATCGCTTCTTCTGTGCGCCTGTTCGCCGACGATTGTGTCATTTACCGACCCATTCTTTCATACCATGATCATCATGCTCTCCAGGAAGACCTAGAGTCTGTAATTCATTGGTGCGAAAAATGGCAGATGACGTTAAACTTCAATAAATGTAGATCCCTATCATTTTCCCGCAGTTCGCGTGCCACGCCATTTTCGTATTAACTCTCTAACACTCAAGTAATAGCATGCTCATCTTATAAATACCTGGGTGTTCATCTCACTTCTGTCCTATCATGGACTACTCAGATATCTTCTGTTATTTCTGATACTAACCGTTCTCTCGGATATTTGCGCCGTAACCTCAAACTTGCTACACCCTCTGTAAAACGACTAGCGTATACTACTCCTATAAGATCGAAGTTAGAATACGCCTCATCTATATGGTCCCCATGGCAGTCCTACCTTGCAAATAACCTAGACTCCGTTCAAAACAGAGCCCTTCGTTTTATTTATAACAACTACTCACCATATACCAGCATATCAGGATTACGTCAATCAGCTAACCTTCATTCACTTTCCCTTCGCCGCCGAGTATCACGCCTTTCTCTCCTCCATCGAATTCTTTATCACAATAGCCACCTCAAAGAATTACTGCTATCACCTCCCCATCGTATTTTCCCGCGTCTAGATCACCTATGAAAATTACGTCCAATTCGATCATCTACTGTTTCTCACCAGACTTCCACTCTACCATTGGCCATCGAGGATTAGAATTCACTACCTCATAACATCGTTTCTATTAATGATACTACTAAATTTGTTAAAGCCATTACGCTCTCTTTATCTAACCTACCTAGCTAGCTTACAGGGTTATAATTGTGTTTACTGTTCTTTTTGTTTTTGTTCTATTGCCCCCCCCCCTTGTATAATGCCCCATGGGCCCTCAAGGAAAAATAAATTATGATGATGATGAAGTTGTTTTGCACACGACACAGACACTCCACGAAGAGCCGGAGGAAACTAGACACGCGCGACAGGACTGCCACCCGACGGAAAGTAGACACGCGCGACGGAATCGCCACCCCAGGAGAGCGGAAGGAAAGTAGGCACGCAAGCGCATGAAACGACAACAAAGAGAGGGCGGTGCGAGCGTGGACACGGCCGACACGTGTCGCACAGCGGCAAATCTGTGAGAACCTTTATTATCTATCTGAGAGTCTACTGATCTTGTAAATGGTGCCTATTGATAACTAATTTACTGAATAGAGCTATTGCTAAATTAACCAGGCGTCAAGGAGAATGCCGAGAACGGTGTTCCACGCACCGCACGTGCCGGCGTCTGCAGCAGTAACTGTTGTAAAGGAAAAGGCTAAAACC
>JAZHYW010060044.1:0-16777 GCA_037355805.1 Ixodes ricinus | reverse complement strand
TACACGTATTGCTCGTCTTCTGCGTGAGTGCCTACTCTCCAAAGTTGATGGATAGGATCATGCATTAAGGCAATTGAGTTAAGAAAATAGAAATAAAAACCTACACATCGTTCAGTGCGTATGTGAAACCTAAGTGCACGTGTGTGTATCATCAATGACTCGCGAGATTCCGGCAACGACGCAGGCCAGGCGTCGATGAGTAGGTAATTCGTTTCCTGCTCTTACATTAGAGCACGCCTGTGAGAGAGAGAGAGAGAGAGAGGCTAACAGGCAGCGGTTTAACACGCTAGCTGGCATGGAAGCAGCCTGGAGTTGTTCCTATTCCAACAGTAGTAGATAAGTCTCGCTTCGCCTCGGAGTTTGGACATGAGAGAATAGAATCACATGACCCATTTGAATGAACGTCTAAACAAACACTTGTGTAATCACTAACGCTTGTGCAGGTACTTTGGTGCCGATGCACAATTGCAAGTATGGCGCCCCTATGAGTCACAGGTACGGCAACGTGCACTCGAATTTACCTTCGGCATGCTTGTAATTCAAACATGCTTCCTTCATAAGCAGAAACGGTGGGAGCGATCAGAAGTACCTTAAGCTAGTTCCAAATCAGAGGTCTCCAAACGCTTGGCTAGGAGTGGCTGAATTGGGGACCAAGCTGAAGTCTCGAAGGCCGAAAACTAGGACAGAGACATATATAAACCAGTGAAAGCGCAGAGACAGAGGCGGTAGCTTGGAAGGTCAGCAGCTGTTCCCCCCCCCCCCCCCCACACACCTTTCTCCTTTCCCCGAAATCGCCAGAACTTTTTTTTTTTTATCTAATGAAGACAAATATTGGAAGGACTACCGCCAGGAGGGGATGATATTGCCGCCGTCCGTAGTACTGCGAATATTCAGGCATTGCTTAGACTACTTACTTACACCTCAAAAATTACAGAAAAGCCCCCCCAACCCTCCCCGAACATGATCCAGTGGCTACGCCACCTATATAAACTAAAACAAATACTATATAATAGGCCTAAGTAATCATGTAAATACAAATATTTGGCTATAGAGAAAACAAATGTAAGGTGGACAAATGCATGCTCTTGTTTCTAAGCGCCTCTATTGACCACTTATGACATTAATACAAAAATAACTCAGACCCCGAGAACTCCACCAGGCAGATGGTTAAAATCAATGCGCGCATGGAACTTTGACATTTCTACATTCACCAAGCAGAAGACTAATAAAACCTGATAGATCAGATCAGATCACTCATGTAAGATACACATCACTCAGATCGTAAAGGAATATTTGTCATAGTTACGCAGACATAGCAGCAGGGTACTCACGAATAGTAATTTTGCAGACATTAAACGTACAACAAATAATATGGCGAGAGAACCTGCGTTTTGATGCAGTTTTTCTTAGACATATGAAGCAAGAAATTGAGTCTCGAGGCAAATCTAGCGAATAGTGGTTGGCCGATATAGCTTCGAATCGAATATCAAATAGTTTCCTCACCAAACTTTCAACTACCGCGTAACCTATGCCTAAGCAAAACCTTTCTCTACTTGTAAAGGTTGTTCCAAACCTCCCACTTGGTCATATCTAAGCCAAGTCAATTTGTTTAACCTAGTTTATACTTATAGACTGCAGACCCAGAAAAGTAATGCCAAACATAGGGATGACAAGTGCAGCGATGAATTTGAGTGGATTTCGAAATATCTTGCTATATGCAAATATCCCTTATAACTCTGCGAATTTGGACGAAGCGTACAAGGACCATAATGAATAATGAACACATTTGTGTTGTCAGGTCATATCTTCCGTGGCATATACTCGTGCATAATAGCCCCTGTGATTACTATTGACAATTTCGTTAACTGTAGTGTAGACGGTGCTAACATTCACAATGTTTCCTGGTTTATTTTTTTATGCACCAACGAGCGCAAGGTGGCACCATCCCCGCTTTGAAAGCGGCTTTCAAATTAGCCAACGTAACTGTAACATTTGTACTCTTTTTCGAAGCGCTTGATCGCCGTGCGGTTAGACCTGTTGAGTGCGCTCAACCGAGCACAGTGCACTGCGGAGAAGCAACACTCTACGAACCCGAGCACCGCGGGATCTTGCAGCTCAACAGTGCAGCACTCGGGCTCGCTAGCGGTGTATCCACATCGACGGACCGGGCCGCGGACCGATTGATCACGTGATGCGCGGCCTCGCGGGCCGCTCCGGCTGCAATGAGCATCCACACGGCGGACCAAAAGAGCAGACGACAGAGCGAACGGGCCGGTCTAACCTCGACCTCACAGCTCCACTAAACGCATGCAGCGAGCTGCTTTGAGGCTATTTGTAAGGAGCCAAGATGAGGTTGAACGAAAGAGACGTTTGGCCGCGGTGGTCCTGGCGTTGACTATTGAGGACGAGGAGGACTTAAGTGAACCGAAAAGGGCATGCTGGATGAAGCCCTGGATGTGCAGGAAAGATCTTGGTCTGCATAGTCAACTCTTTCGTCGCACAACAAAAGGTTCGTCTTCTTCGTCTTCAACAGTTGGCGGTCAACAGCCAGCTTGTTGCCAGACTTAGCGCTTCAATTATACTAAAAACGCCGCGGTCCGCCGCCAAGGTCCGGGCGAGAAAAGTCGCTTGGCATTTCTCAGAAGCGCGGGCCGCGGACCGCCGGCGGACCTCGAAAACCGGTGACGTAAGATCACCGTGATGCGCGGCTCATGGACCAAAAACAGCAATTTTGGTCCGCCGTGAGCACTACGCTGCAGCCAATTTACACGACGGACCGAATAGCGATTTTCGTCCGCGGACCGCGTACCACGTGACCGTCACGTCAACGTTTCCCGCTATCCGCGCCTTGTCCGATGACGCACGGGCCGATAAAGCTCCAGCGCCTTTTTCACTCGCGGAATTCTTGGCGGGGATTGACTTGCGCTAAGCGACCGAACCAGCAGCAGCAATTGTTGTTTTCTTTTCTCTTTTTCAGCGGACGATTAAACCAGCAGTCGGCGCATCGTTGTGCTTTGTACGTTCGCTGGTTCATTTCGTCGCGCGATTCTTACGGTTCCACGAGTGAAAGAAACTGGAGAAACTTTGCCCGGCTGACGCGACGCGCGATCCGGTACTCGGTCCGGCGTCAAAGAAGCCGTCAGAAACTTCGCTTAGCACGCCGCGATTAGTTAAAGACCCTTTCGAAATACTGCCCCATGCCAGCCAGGACCCTGCAATACGGCGGACTAAGACCGAAACGACACGCGCAACACTCTGCATGCGTTTAATCGCAATAGAAGGGAGAAAAAAAAACATTCACAGAGAAAGGTGATGAGCGCAGTGACGCTGCACTTTCGACGCGGATCGACTTCGCCTGGCTCGCCATTTGTAGGTATTGGCCGCTCTCCGACGTTCCGCTATCATAGTGGAACAACTTGATGTAAACCGCACGATGCGTCAGTTTTCGTTCCACCATTGTGCAGTGGTTCCGATCTTTCTAACAACCGGCACGCGTGCCGAAAGGGGTCTGCGATTCGCGCGTTAATACAGCCACAAGGACCTTCCTTGTGGCTGTGGTGAACTAAAGCGACACCTGACAGGGTATTTATGGGGGACAAGGCTTTTGCTTGGTGTACATGATTTATGAGAGCCTCAACAACCCAGAACAGAATTTGCGGCCCAAATCTCGCTTTCTTCCGCTCCGAAAAACCGCCGATCGAGAGAATCCTGCTGGATTGAGTAGCCCACGTCTACTTCTCCGTGGTCACGTGCAGCTTCTGTGATTAATACACAACCACAAAATAATCAATCAAATGATAGGCTTCGAAGGTACACACTCAACTAATTACAAAAAGAGACAAAAAACATGATACCCATTTTTTGTGGCTTCAAGAAAACCGTAATACGTTTGATTGCAAAACAAAAACGAAAAGCTGAATAGCCTACGTCAATTTTCGGTTACTTTCTCTTTCCTCTATATTCTTCTTCTTCTCCAGTCCAGTTGATGGCTTCGGTTTCCAAGTAGTTGCGTATTTTGACTTTTTTTTAAGAATTTACGTGAAGCTCTGGCGAAACATTGATTGGGTAGTCCGCGGACAACTACATTAAAATCGCCCAGCAAACCATTTTTTTTTAAAAATGAGGGGGGGGGGGAGGGGGGCGCTAAGCATGAGCGCGGGTGCGTAAAAGCATCTTTCGCTAAACGCCTTCTCCGCGAGCCCAAAACTTCGTTAAGCTTCGTAGGCCGAAATCCTCTAGAGCTATGAACCACGATTGTAGTCACTGTCATGCCTTGGGCTAGTAAAGCTAGCGGCGCTTCGCTTGAAGCCCATCACGGTGTTCCGCCCTATCTGTACCCAACGCGCAGCGCTGCGTACCCTTACTCGCGGCCGCAAACGTCGCTTTCCTCTGAAACAACGGTGCCACGTGCAATGTTGGAGTTTCGCGGCACTGGGGGTGGTCGAACAGGTTCGGTCCGTCCCTGACTGGCGTCTGGCCCGTCGTCTCCCGTACGGATGCGTTTGGGAGACGGCACGAACCGCAGACACGTTCGGCCGCGTGATCAATCCTGTCCGCTGCACGGAGCCCGTCAGGCGGAATCGGCCATAAGAAGCGCACTCAAGGGGTCGACCCGCCGTGGCTAACGCTCTCTGAACATATACGAATACCGGGGAGTCCATCCTGCAGCGAATATCGAATAGCGTAGGCATTCGAAACGCCATGCCATTTCGGAAAATTAGAATATTAGCAACTACCATAATACTCCAGCTTCCCTTTGGCTATTTCCTGATATCGCGCGCTATTCTATTTTGTGAAGGCAGCATGCGGCTGTGGCGTTACTGGAAGACAGCGGCCATCCGCGGGCCGTACGGGAACGACTTCCGGGCCGGGGGATTTACACCCATGCTCTACGTCAAGCCCTCTAGTGATAGAGCAGTGAGCTACTGGGCAGTGGTATGCGCAACGTCATCCCCGCACTGGCGAGTGCATAGGCATATATAAAATAGTGCATATAAGGAGCAGCGGCCGGTCTCGCTAGGGTGGGGACTTCGGCAGTCGCCCAGGGCGGCATCAAAAGGGAAGCGCCGCACAACGACCCTTTTTTTAATTTTTTTTTGGCTTTGATTTACTTCTGCTGCGGCTAGCGTTACGTCCGGATCGGAGCACTGAAATCGCGTACACCTAACCCTCCCCCCCCCCCCCGCCCTCCCTTTCCCTCCTTCCGTGAACCCAGGGGAAGGCGGAGATTTGGACGCAATCTGGGGTCTACGCGCGACGACGACGCTTAGACACTTCGTTGATTTTATTTGAACATGGCGGCCCGACAGGACGCTATTGCCACCTGCGCAGCTTGCGAAGTCGGCAGCGGCTTGGCTCCCACGCAAACGGGCCGAGGTTCGATGCCTGGTAGCGGACAGCACCTTTTGTTATTTTCGTAAATGTCGCGTTCTGGTAAATTTGAGAACCCTGTTGCTTGTTCGAGGTCAGAATGTTCTACGCGCCGAACCTTCTACGCCGATTGTTCCAGAAGCCCACGCGTGTACAAAAGGGCTCCGCGTGGCGAGCCGGAGTCAGTCTCGCCCCAGCGCTCGATCCTGCTGTTACGCCGCCATCGACGCCTGCGACGCTAGCCTTTTTTCTATTTTGTT
Organism: Ixodes ricinus; assembly: GCA_037355805.1. NCBI lineage: Eukaryota > Metazoa > Arthropoda > Arachnida > Ixodida > Ixodidae > Ixodes > Ixodes ricinus. The sequence goes on along the minus strand of JAZHYW010060044.1, from coordinate 11,147 downwards.
TTGGGCACAAGTTCGCCCCATTAAACGTTTAGTTTGCTTCAGTCATTCGTCGCCTCATCAATTGTCATTCGTGACATTTTGGTGGAGGTGCGGGGTACCGCATTCCATGCCCGTGAAACGTACCCCTCAGAAGATCTGTCGGGCTCGATCCTTTTCAAGTCCCGGAAAGCTAATCCCCGTCGACGAACCCGAGACCCGAGCCAGCCGCCGCAACCAAGGCCAGCCTCCGGAGTTCGGTCAACTATCAGAGCAGCCGAGGAAGAAGAAGACGCCGACGATGAACACCACGTCGCAGCAAGACGGAACGCCACCGACGTCCATCGTCTACGTGCAGGCCCCACCACGGACGCCGGCGAATTTCAGTGGGGATCTTTATGAAGATGTGGACGACTGGTTGAGCCAGTACGAGCGCGTCGCCCGGTTCAACGGATGGGGGCCTGAGCAGAGCCTACGGAATGTCTACTTCGCTCTGGAAGGCACGGCACGCACCTGGTTCGAAAACCACGAAGCGTCGATTTCGTCGTGGGAAGACTTCCAGACCGAGCTTCGACGCACCTTTGCCAGCCAGCAGCGACGTCAGCGGGCCGAAGAACTTCTCCAAGCAAGAAGCCAAGGGCCGAACGAGAGCGTCACAAGTTTCGTCGAAGACGTTCTCCGCCTCATGAACCGCGCCGACCCAAACGCTCCCGAAGAGAAAAAGCTGCAGGTCCTGATGCGGGGAGTGAAAGAAAACATCTTCGGAGGCCTTGTGCGAACCCCGCCTACGACCGTCGAAGGTTTCATCACTGAGGCCACAAACATCGAACGTGCCCTTCAAGCACGGGCCTCCACTACCAGATACTTCCTGGCTTCGCTGCCCTCTCGCCGTCCAGCTGCAACACCCCGGACATCCGCGAGATCATCCGGGACGTCGTACGGGAGGAAATCAGAAGCTCCTACCTGCTGCCGTAAGCCCAGCTTCGCCCTCAATCGCCGAGGTTGTCAAGGAAGAAGTTCAGCAAGCGCTCCAGCCGGAGGTTCTCGTCAACGCCGCTCCGGAACCACCGGCCCTGAGCTACGCCGCCGTAGCTCGTCACCCGCCGCTCCCGTCTTCCCGGCAGTACTCGGTGGCACCACGACGAGAGGCCACTTCGCCACAGTATACTCCCCACCAGGAGCAACGTAGGCCTCGAAAGACCGACGTGTGGAGGGCGGCAGACCGGCGCCCAATCATGCTTCCACTGTGGAGAGGCTGGGCATGTCTATCGCCGCTGCTACTACCGCCAGCTTGGGCTCCGAGGTTTTCAGCCGAGCGACCCACGCCCAAGGTACGGCGAGCTGACCTCGGGACATCGACGAATGATCTCCGCCGGTCGCCATCTCCGGGACCGTCTCCCCGCCGCGGTTTCCGTTCGCCGTCACCCAACCGCCCAGCATCGCCTCTACGCAGATCCCGCCGTGAGAGCCTGTCCCCCTGTCTCGCCGGGAAAACTAAGAGCGGCAACCCCTGGAGGTGGAGTTGCCGTGGGCCGACGACGTAAAGAGCCTCCAAGAACGCCGGAGAGCTCCCACTCTTGCGACGCCACTCATCGAAACGACGCTTCCGCAAAAGCGCTCAACAACCTCAATGTTGTCATCGACGGCCACGACGCTGTCGGCACTCGTGGACACCGGACCGAACTACTCCGTTTTGAGTGGGAGACTCTCTCGACGCCTCCGGAAAGTCACTACATCGTGGGATGGCCCGCAGATACGCACTGCCGGAGGGCACCTTATTACACCCGTTGGAAGGTGCACCGCCCGCGTCACGATTCACGGCAAAACCTGTCCGGTGAAGTTCGTCGTTCTTCAGGACTGTGCGAGGGATGTTATCCTCGGAATGACTTCTTGTGCGAGTACGGTGCAGTCATCGACCTAGGAGAGAACAGGTTGACACTCCGACAACCTGTCCTGACGCCGGAAGGATCTAACGGTAAAGGCAGCCGCTGTTCGAGTACTCGCCGACCATGTGAACCTGCCGTCGCGGTCGAGTGTTTTGATACCCGTCGAGTCCAATGAAGCTTCCTGCGTCGAAGTTCTGCTCGAGGGCAGCGTCCAGTTGCTTCTTGAAAGGGGAATCGGAGTCGCAAGAGGTGTAACAACGCTTCAAGACGGACGTGCCACACTCCTCGTTACGAAACTTCTGACAAGAGCCGCAACACCTTACCAAAGGTACCGCCGTGGGCCACATCGAGGAACTCCGGGACTCAGCCATGATCACTGGCACTGTCCGAAGGCCCGTCATCATCGCAGACCCAGAGAACGCCGCCCACGGAACTTGACATCGATCCGAAGCTTCCTGCTCCAGAGCGAGGACGACTGCTTGAACTTCTCGGCGAGTTCACCGAGTGCTTTGCGACCTCCTCAAGGGTGCGACAAACGACAGTAGGGAAGCACCGCATTGTTACCGACGACGACGCGCTCCCAGTCCACCACTCACCGTACCGAGTCTCCGTGAAAGAAGAGGGAGGTCATTCAGGAACAAGTTCAAGAAATGCTCGACGACGACATCATCCAGCCGTCAAGCAGTCCATGGGCCTCACCAGTCGTGCTCGTCAAGAAGGACGGAACTCTCAGATTCTGCGTGGACTATCGTCGACTGAACGCTGTGACTAAGAAGGATGTCTACCCGCTTCCTCGCATCGACGACACGTTGGACCGACTTCGCCACTCCCGATATTTTTCGTCGATGGATCTAAAGAGTGGATACTGGCAGATCGAGGTCGACGAAAGGGATCGCGAGAAGACGGCCTTCGTCACGCCGGATGGGCTGTACGAATTTAAAGTGATGCCCTTCGGGCTATGCACGGCGCCAGCGACCTTCCAGCGTGTAATGGACACCGTGCTCGCCGGTCTGAAATGGCAGAGCTGCCTCGTCTACCTTGACGACGTTGTGGTGTTCGCCAGCAACTTCGACGAGCACTTGCGACGACTCCGAGCCATGCTCCAAGCTATCAAGAACGCAGGACTCACTCTCAAGCCGACAAAATGTCGATTTGCTTACGAGGAACTGAAGTTCTTGAGCCACGTTGTGAGCAGCGAAGGTGTTCGTCCTGACCCTGAGAAGACGCGCGCCGTAGCCGCATTTTCACCGCCGTCGGACAAAAAGGCTGTAAGAAGATTCCTGGGCCTTTGTGCCTACTATAGGCGCTTTGTCCTGGATTTCGCCAAGCTCTCTGCACCACTGACGCACCTCACGAAGGACGCCGTAAAATTCGAGTGGACAGAAGAGCAACAGCGGGCATTCGACGAACTGAAACGACGCCTTCAAACCCCTCCTGTCCTTGGCCATTTCGACCAGTTTGCAGAAACAGAAATCCACACCGACGCCAGTAATACCGGACTTGGCGCCGTACTGGTCCAAAGGCAGGAAGGCACAGAGCGAGTCATCGCATTCGCAAGTCGGACGCTGTCTAAGGCGGAGAGCAACTACTCAACGACAGAAAAAGAGTGCATTGCTGTCGTTTGGGCGATAACGAAGTTCCGACCCTATCTGTATGGAAGTGCTTTCCGCGTGGTAACAGACCACCACTCGCTCTGCTGGCTCGCAAACTTAAAGGACCCCTCAGGACGCCTAGCTCGCTGGAGTCTCCGACTGCAGGAATTCGACATCGACTGTGGTCTACAAGTCTGGCCGCAAGCACAGTGACGCTGATTGTCTTTCGAGGGCCCCCGTCGAGCTGGCGTCCGAGCGCACTAACGACGACGACGAGGACGATGTTTTTCTCGGCGCAGTGAACGCCGACAACATGGCAGATCTTCAACGGGATGATCCTGAGCTGCGCGCACTCATCGAGCACCTGGAAGGCCGGCATACTACGGTGCCCCGAGTCTTTTTGCGAGCTCTGCCGTCCTTCGCCATCCGACGGGGTGTACTTTACAAGGAGAACTTCGGCGACAACAACACGACATGGCTTTTGGTGGTCCCCAGCGGCCTTCGCGAAGAGATCTTCCAAGCCTGCCACGATGACCCAACGGCGGGACACCTTGGCTACACCCGGACACTCGCCAGGATCCGCGAGAGGTACTACTGGCCTAAGCTTCCGAAGACCGTTCACCTCTACACCCGATCGTGCCACGAGTGCCAACGACGGAAGAAACCACCGACGAAGCCAGCAGGACTCCTGCAGCCAATCGCTCCCCCGTCTATGCCATTCCAGCAAATTGGAATGGATTTGCTTGGTACCTTTCCACCATCAACTTTGGGAAACCGCTGGATAATCGTCGCCACCGATTATCTAACGCGGTACGCCGAGACCAAGGCCCTTCCGTCGGGAACTGCGGTTGAAGTCGCCAAGTTTTTCATCGAGTCCATCGTCCTCAGGCACGGCGCTCCCGAGGTGCTAATTACAGATCGCGGGTCGTCGTTTATGGCGCAGCTGACTCAAGAAATTCTTCATCTCAGCCACACCAGCCATCGTCGCACCACGGCATACCAACCGCAGACCAACGGGCTGACGGAGCGGCTTAACAAGACAATCGCCGACATGATCCCCATGTACGTCGACGTAGAGCACAAGACGTGGGACGAGGTGTTGCCCTACGTCACGTTCGCCTACAACACTGCGGTTCAAGAGACCACCGGAGTTACACCTTTCCAGCTGGTACATGGTCGGAAGGTAACGACGATGCTCGACGACGATGCTGCCCCACGAGCCAGCTGACGATGGGAGCGACGACGCCCAGGTGGTTGCGCAACGGGCCGAAGAAGTCCGCCAGCTCGCCCGACTCCGGATTCAAGACCAGCAACGTGTCGACGCTGGCCGCTACAACCTTCGTCGTCGGGACGTTCACTTCCAGCCCGAAGACAGGGTGTGGGTGTGGACACCCATTCGTCGCCGCGGCCTCATCGAGAAACTGTTGAAACGGTAGCTTCGGACCATACAAGGTACTTCGTCGCCTCGAGGAGCTCAACTACGAAGTGGTGCCCGACGGAATGCAAACATCATCACGACGCCGACCACGACCCGAGGTAGTTCACGTCGTTCGACTCAAGCCGTTCTACCCTCGATAGGACTGTGGTGACTGTGGACTTTTCGTGTTCTAGGGGACTTTTTAGCTTACCGTTCTTTTGTTTTGTTTTGTGTTGCATCGGGCGATGATGCACTTTAAAGGGGTGAGAGAAATGCCGCGTGCGCAGCTAGCCAAGTCGGCAGCGCGCTTGGCTCCCACGCAAGCGGGCCGAGGTTCGATGCCTGGTAGCCGGACGCACCTTTTTGTTATTTTTGTAAATGTCGCGTTCTGGTAAATTCGAGAACCCTGTTGCTTGTTCGAGGTCCGAATGTTCTACGCGCCGAACCTTCTACGCCGATTGTTCCAGAAGCCCACGCGTGTACAAAAGGGGTTCCGCGTGGCGAGCCGGAGTCAGTCTCGCTTCAGCGCTCGATCCTGCTGTTACGCTGCCATCGACGCCTGCGACGCCTTTTCTTTTTATTATTTCGTGTTTGGGCACAAGTTAGCCCCATTAAACGTTTAGCTAGTTTCAGTTTTCGTCGCCTCGTCAATTGTAATTCGTGATACTATATGCTCCGATCGCCGTTCGTTTTTCGAATGGGTTCTCGGCTGACAAAACGCTTATGTTGGGACACCACCACATGGCTTAGTAACATCGTGATTTCGTACCTTGGAAGATGGGGACGCATAAAAAAGAGGGGGGTGGCTGCAGTTCGCCCAGGGCGCTTGATGGTGTAAGGCCGGTCCCGTGGTATGACGTTACAGAAGCGCGTGTATCGCGATGCCGTTATGCTGCATTGCAATATCGCGGAGCTTCGAAAATGACGCCCATACATTTTCGAAAGAATCTGACTATGATCTGCCGGATAAATACAGAGCTACTCGAGTAGGCCTTGAAATCAGAGCCACTGAGTTGTAGTTGAATCTCGGGTTGCTTGTGTGTGCACACTATATGTATCTAACAGAAATGTGCTCTAAAGGGTAACTGCAAAGAAAAAAAGTATTTTTAAAAAGCCTAATTAGACAAGCATGTCACAAAACAATTTTTCCGCCAAAAACAAAATTTTTTACAGCAATATTTATTGCGCAGGACTGATTTTAGTTTGCGGCTATTTCACCCGTTTTGAATCGCGCGCCACAAAGTTGCTATTATACGTCACAGAGTAGTTGCTATACGTCACGGAGTGACGTATACCAGCCACTCCGCGGGCGTCGAAAGAGCGGGAGTTTCAAATGCGGAGAGGTTGGGACTCCGACTAAATTACGTCCTGTGGCGTAAATATTGCTAGAAAAAAATTTGTTTTTTCGCGGAAGATTTGTTTCGTGACATGCTTGTCCCAATTAGGCTGTTTAAAAAACACTTTTTTCTTGCAGTTACCCTTTAATGTTAGATTATAAATATCCCTGCAACAAAAAAATAATGACGCAATTGCTCAACCAGGGCACATGGGTACGTTTGCCTCTAGTCACGTGTCTGGTAATCCACATCCAGAAGGAGTGACTCAATAATTGCAAGCAGGCTTATCTGGAGTAGGGCCAGTTCCGGTGATCAATAAACTTCAGAAAACCCAATGTTTGGAATAAAGCAAAGATAAAGACAACAAACGATTTTATTAACGTCACACACGTATTTAAAACCATATACAAACGAGTCCATTTACATGTTGATCGTCATACCAAGCTCTCCCATAAAGCAGTGGTGTTTTCAACACCAGGAGGACATCGGGAGGCACGAATGTGACCATACCTATACCAGGATTTCCTGGCCCCGTTGATCATTCTCAGCAGCACTAATGAGCATCAACGCTTATAAACCGTCTATGTCGAAAATGCTACGTCAAAATAACGTCGACAAGACGGAAAACACTGATCGAAGGTGGATGTCGATTGTCTCGACAAAATCCTTCATACGTCTCTTACAGCAACATCGTTTTCCTGGAGGCACAACTATTGAAGAAGTTCTGGAGGATCCCTTTAAGGCACAGGGCAAAAAGGCACACGTCACCACAGGTTTGGGCAGTTCGACTAGTGCTTGAATGGCGTAGAAGACCCGTTCAACCGCAGAGGGGAGAACGACTACAGGAATCGCCGGTTGTGACACTGCGATTCTAAGCAATGAAGTCACTGGACGGAATCATCCGTAGCTCCCACGTAGAGTACTCAAAGGTAGAGTTCACAGCGAAAAGGACGGTACCATCTGCTGTTCCAGAATAAGCGCAGACAGGTGCCCGAAGACCCTAGACACAGGGCGACGGTCCAGTTGTTGGCACTCTTGGACGTCGTAGCCGACGTCCATCAGCTCCTCTGCCAGTGCCACACTTCATCATTATCAGTGGTCAGAAGCCTTTGTCGCTTTATGGCACATCCGTGATCACATGATGCTCATAGTTCTGTGACGCATGGGAGACGTGGTCCTCGGCGCCTTCTGGAGCCGCGAAGCTCACCAAGCGGCCGCCTGCGCTGCCGCCTTCCAGGCATCCTGGACACTGCGGGGCGCGTATCTTGCGCTGGTCTCCACGTAAGCAGTGACGCCGAGCTGTCGTGCAGAAGCCAAGGCTTCTTCGGCGCTCACGCAGCGGTCAGCGCCATGTTGCTGTCTTCTGGACCTGTCGGGCGTCGCTCTGGCAGCCCACAAGCACCAGGGCCGCCCGGGACAGCGCTGCCGAACCTCGGGGAACCACTGCGTGCGGACACGATGGGAAAATGCAGGTCATCATTTGGAACGTCCGGCATCAACGCTCCCAAATGTTAATCATCAGTTAGACAAGCGCTTATCAGGAACTGAGGGGGACAGGTTTCGAGGAAGTGATATTCTACGGGTAGTGTATTTACACCATAATCTAGTTCACAGTTTTACGCACACATTACAGCGCACTATTGCAGACAACACTCACTCCTTACACACGAAAAATAAAGCAAAATTCAAACAAACGGCGCTGACTGACAACTCGCTTTTATATATACTTTGTCTTCTTCCTCTTGCACTGTAGTGTGTGTGCAAATAGTGCGCTGTAGTGTGTGTAAAATGAGCAACCAACTCGCCCAAGCTGCTGCGTTAACTAGTCTCACAGGTTCTGAAACTCAGGGCCGGCCCTAGGGTGGACGACCTAAGCAGTCCACCAGAAGCCATAAAAAAGCCGCTCACCCTCTTTTTCCCCTTTTTCTTCATTTTTGTTTTTTTTTGCTTTTTGATTTATTTGAACACGGCGCCTGACATGACGCTATATGCTAGATCGCCGTTCGTTTCTAGAATACGATTCCCGTCTCGACAAAACGCCTCGTCTTAGGCCACTACTCGGAGGGTAAACGCGGAAGCTAAAGCGCGAGACGCCGTGAGAGCCAAGTATGCGATTGCGTGCAAGGAGTCGCCGCGCGTTGGGCGGATGACGTCACCGACCCAACAAACACGGCAGCATCTTCGAACGTGGTGGCATAGCCTCCTCTATACCACAAAGCCTGGAAGTTCGACGACGGAGCGATAAAGTGCCCGGTCGCAGATTTGGAGCGCGAGGACCTGATAGCACAGAGCACAAGAGCCAAATTCTCGGGGAACCTTGACGTCAGCGCACAGGCAGAAGCGGCGAGGACCCGGAAACACACGTCTCGCTCGGGAGAAGTGCGTTTCGGGCGTCCCGCCGCAGCGGGGCGCCAGTCACGCGGCTCTACTCATCCGTTGTCTGCCGCTCCACCTTCTTCCATTCTCGACGGCCGTCCTCGTGTCGATCTGCCAGGCTTTGTCACTATAGCTAAGGGGCTATGGCGGTAGGATCCGAGGGTCCTGCATTTAAATCGATCTCATCCTACTGAAACTATTGCGCCATTTCCAAAACAAATTTAGCAGAATAATAGGAACAAACAATAGATCTTAGTAGTATAGTTATCTCCATATTTTAGTCTTGCCGAGTCCTAACTCCTTTAATGACTAGGTTAACAGATCTGAGCTTCCCGCAATGTTGCATAACTAGAAAAAAAACACCGCCCAGTGTGCGCATTACTGTTTACAAGATATGTAAGTCTCTGCATTATTTGATTGCATCGATACACACCGAAAGAGGGAGAGGTTTATTTTCTACCAATAACAAAAATCAAATCAAAAATACGGAAATGTTTACAATTGCGTGTTCACGCAAAAAAAAATCATTTCGGGGACAGCAGTGTATCTTGAGGTAAGAGAAATTATTATAAAGATTTTACTCCACCTCACGTGTTCCATCTGGTACTAATTATTCCCCCAGTTTTTACTTTGTTCGGAACCCCAATAAGGCCTGCAAATATTGCTCCTTCCGGCAACTCTCGTCAAGTGTCACTACATCCTACAAATGATGTGGTTTTATTTATAGTTATTACACTTGTCGTATATTGTGGAGAGACTCGCCAGCTGACGTGGAAACAGAGCAATACCACGCTCGCATCTTGGTACGACAGAGGACGCACCGGTCGTACGCAGGAGACCCTGCAAACACAAAGCATAAAGGGAACGGTGCGAACACTTTAGCGACAACGATGCCGCCATCGTGCATCAGCTGTAGCTCTCACTGAGACAAAGGTTCGTCGACATTCGTTCTGATATCATGCCTCCTTACTTCACCCATTATTTTCTGTTAAAGTAGTCAAGAAGTTATAAACTACGAGACATGAATGCCTAGCTGTCCCTTTGTATTGGTTGAGTTACTTTAATACTGAACGCAGCTGTTTTCTAAACTCGCCAAACACACTCTGTTTTGACGAAAAGAAATTCATTCTAGAGTCTGTTTCAATTTTAGGTGCGAACGAATCTGAAGTCACAGGCAGGATCAAAATGCCCTGACGTACCAAGGCTTGCACTGCACGCGCGCGAATGCTCGCAGACGCTGGAAGCCTGAAGTGTGATTTGTAGCTTCTGCTGCACTTAAAGTGAAACAGAGTATTCCAAGCGGCGAAAGGAACGTCAGCCGCACATGGGAACGTGAAAAAAATGCACATCGTCCGCGGCAAACCTGGACGTTTCATGTTCTTGAAAGTCTCAGCTTGGAGGTTCTGTAAAACCTTCGTTACAAAATCTGGTCCGTTCAAGCATTAATAAGTGCTGACTTCATTTAGTAAGTAAACGCCGATCCGTCATGCCGAATCGTCTAAAAAATACACGCGTCAGAAACCGGAAATTGAAAGCTGCAATGCGGCTCCACGTACCCGAGGTGTCCCAGACAGAGTAGTGTATCCGCTGTCCGGCCACTTCGATGTTGGTCGAATAACGGTCGAAGCCGGTCGGCGTGTACACTCGCTACAAAATGAAACAAAAAAAACGTGAGATAAAAAGACACTTGAAAACAATCCGGGAGAAAATGCATTGACGCAAATTCTCACACTATAGCCCGTGGTTAGGTTTACAATAGCAAGACAAGCTATAGAGGAGAAAAGCACCAGCGAGATCTGAGAGCTCTACTATACCTTTACCAGCGTCTATCACCGAGGGCCAAGGCTAAATATGCTGAGTCACTATGATGCGGATGTTGCGCGACGCCTGATATTCTCAGAAAAGATACAGTGCGAATGCTCAGAAATATAATGCATTCCACAGACCAGTAGACAAAGATTGTAACAGGGTAGCTTGCTGGGCTGGTTGGTTGAACAACACAGTGAAAAACAGCGCAAAAAAGACGACACAAAGTAGAAGACGGACACAGGATATATGCAGGAAAAAGATTCCAGTGCCTAGAAGGGCATTATTGGACTCGGCAGTAGGAGAACGAAAGAAGTTTAGAAATCTAACTACCGCCTATATACTCACGGTTCAGAAACAAGAACTCATCTGGGAAAGGTCCGCAACATCGCGCAATGTTACTGAGCCTCTCCAAATGGAATACGCACTCCAACAAGGAGTCGTTTTGACTACCTTGTTATCATCCCTATCATTCACAGCCAGTCGTTTCAAGCAGTATATTCATGTACAGTCGGCACGGAATGAAAACGCGAACAAGGAGCGCATGGTTTTTGACCCACGCTGAGTCACCTATACAGGCACAACATCGAAGGTTTACGGCACTGAGCAAGAGTCTCAATGAGCGACTCGAAGGAGGAGCCATCTTCTTGCAGCTCCCATCTGGTTCAGGTGGTGCATCATCTAGCGAAAACCATGCACCACTGTTCAGCGCTCTCATTCCGTGCCGACTGTACACTCGCTAAGTCCTCTCACCCAT